>VXAD01013566.1:207874-361849 GCA_013399195.1 Dicrurus megarhynchus | reverse complement strand
GAAGGGCCCCCCGCCCCGGGCCCGCCGGCGGGGCTGAGCCCCCAGATCGGGGCCAGAGCGAGTTCCCGCTGGACAGGGCGGGGAATGCCGGCGCAGCGGGACCCGGCAGCGCGCGGCCAGCACCGAGCAAGGCTCCGGGCAGGGGGATCGCGGGCCGATCACGGCGGGCGAGTGGCCCCGGAGCTGTCGGGANGAGCGGGGAGAGACTCGGCGGCCGCCGGGCGGGAAGGGGCGGGGCACGCAGCGAGGGGGCGGGGCCACTGGGCCACTCTGCCCGGGGGGCGGGGTTTGCGCGCGCAGCGGGGCGGGGCCGTGAGGCGCGCGGGTGCGTGAGGGGAGCAGAGCAGGGCCGGGGGCGGCCCCGGGGTCCGGAGGGACGGAGTTTGGGGTATGGGCATTGAGGGCACTGCCCGAGGGTTTCCATCTCCGCGGCTTCCCCTCGCGGCTCGGGGGAGGCAGAGGGT
Organism: Dicrurus megarhynchus; assembly: GCA_013399195.1. NCBI lineage: Eukaryota > Metazoa > Chordata > Aves > Passeriformes > Dicruridae > Dicrurus > Dicrurus megarhynchus. Next base: position 361,385 of record VXAD01013566.1, on the reverse strand, counting down.
GAGGCGTGAGGGAGGACTGTGAGCCGGTGCGATGAGGGCACGGCGCGCTGGCGCTGCGGAGTGTGGGGGTGGGAGGGCGTCATCCTGTCCCCTAAAGCACTTTGGAACTTTTTAGTTTCTCTCTAAAACACTTGGCACCGCTTGGGAGCTTTTAGCCTCTCTCGCTGTTGTGCTTGTCCCTCTGCCTCTCGGCTTTTTGCATGTCCAAAGTGCCTTAAGTGCTAAACCAAAGTGGGTTTAACAATGGAGTCCGAGGGGGCTTCTCTTCAAAGTGCTCCATGTCCACAGTGTATAAAAACCATTCACGACTCAAGATAACCTTTAAAGGCTAGGCTTCAATGTGACACAACTTTCCTGTGGACTGATCCAAGAATGTGGAATGAATTCCCCAGGAGCTATGGACAATTGCGTTCAGCACAAGGCATGGTTTTGGCACTGATCTCCTCTGACATAAGTACAGAACTTGAGCTATGCTTTAACACAAAAACTTCAAAGGACCCATAGGGATACTCACGTTCCTTCCTAGGGATCAACAATAGAGCAGCAGAAATAGTGCTTTTACCATGAGGTTTGTGTTTATTATGCAGTCTGTAGCGTATTCATTAGTAGCTTTTTCCCTTTTCCCCTTATAGCCCTTTTTTATTCTTTTACTATAAAAATGCCTTTATAGTAGGGCTGAAGTAGATTTAGTGTCTCACAACACTGCAACTTTATCCTAAGTTAAACAAAATTTAATAGAAAATCACCCTTTAGTGAAAAAGAATCACTCAAAGGCATTGTGTTTGGTTTTAGGAAATTAGAAATATTCCAGATTTATAATTGTCTCCCCATTTCAGATGTCACACTGTATATTAGTTTGTTACCAATTCGAATTTGGAGCATTGATATTAATTGATATTGATACTCCTTGGAGTCACCTGGCAATGTGTTTATGTGCGAGGTTACCAGTTCAAGGTACCTAATGCACAATCTGGTTTTGAAATCCAGCTTGTTAATTTAGATAACATTCTTTTTCAAGCTGCATATGACTTTAGTAGTCTGTTTTGTTCTTTAGTTTCACTGACTGAACAAAGCGGGGCTGCCTAGAGATTATACTCGGGCAAGCAAAACAAAAAACATCAGATGGTGCCAGAACATTACTAGTGCTGCCAGTTAAAGCTGTAGCTGGCCTGGAGCTTTATTATCTCAGATCACTACTTTGGCTGTATTATGCTACAGGAGCTGAAACAATGCAAAGAGCTCGTGGAAAAAAAACCCCTCTTGGCTTAACTCTGAAAAACCTGTGTGTAGGCAGAGCATCCGTAATGGGAAATTCTCCACAGAAGAGCTTTTTATTTACCTTGGTTTGCCAGAGGCTGAATTTCCTGAACTTCAGCTTAAGCTGAATATCTTACTAGTTCTTTGTTCTCTTTGTTTTTGGGGGGGAATGTGGCAAAGACTTGTATCCACTAGAAAAAGCATGTATTTTAGATATCTCATTTTAGCTAAAAGTCCTAGAGTAGGAAAAGTTGTGTTAACAGGTATAAAAGGAGGAATTCAGCTCAAGGTTTCTGTCAGAAATCTAGTGTGGATATTCTCCTTAAGTAATTTGGCAGAGATCAGAGAATCATTGTTTTTCAAAAAGCCTCACACAAATTGAAATAAATACATTTGAAATGACAGTCTTTGAGCATCCAGGATGTATCATACAGGTTTATGCACTTTCATGCCAGGATGCTCTGTCTTGTCCCTCTGTCAGATTAGTCCCCTATATTGAACATGGATCATAAGGGCACTGTTGAAGGGTTTAGCTGAACTACTTAGATCCTTCTGATAAAGATTCTTGGGGCCCATTCAAATTCTTTTGAAAGATCAATGCAAACATTTTAGTTCATTTAAACAAATCAATAAACTGAAATCAGCCACAACTGTGCTACAATCTTTTATATCCTTTGTATTTAAAATCATTAGCATCAATGATTTTGAATAAAAAATGGCTTAAAATAGAAGTTAGTGAGTAATTTTTTAGCAGAAGAATTTGGTTTGCTCTAACATGTTCCATCTGAATCCGATCTGGACCAGTTACAAAGAGCTGTTATTTTCTGTAATTACAGACAGTTTTATTGTGATGTTCTCCATATTTTACACAACTTAACTCAGACTAGAGTGTCACCCTCTGTAACATATAGTACTTACTGTCATCTGGGAGAGTAATGTACTACAGGGATAACAGAACTGGGCTGAAGGCAGCAGCTGTTATCTTGTACTGCCTTTGTTTCATGCACTGCTCCATCAGCTGAAAATCTTGTCCAACACCATTCTCTTGTCACACAGAGGTCTCAGTTAAATTGTCCTGCCATAGTGTCCCAGCCACACACACATTTCCTGACCAGCCACAATGTTTAGCCCATGAAGTGGCCTCTGGGGCTCAGACTGTCCCGGCAGGGATGTAGGAAGAAACTTCAGATATGCCCAGTCCTTCCTGTGTTTTCCAGGACATCCCAATTTGCACCCTACTTTTAAAAATTTCTTCTATGTTATTTTTCTTTGTCCAAGTTTCTCCAGTAAATTACATTTTTGCCCATTACAGTTTAAATCTGCATGGTTTCTAGCCAAAAGGAAGATACTGCTGGTCAGAGTAAATACCAGTGAAGGACCAGGGTAGACAATGGAAGCAAGAGAACACTGGGAGTCTGATTCTTTAAGAGGAAAATGCTTTTCTGTTGTAAATTTTGCTGAAGTTATGGCTGAACTCACTTAGAAGAAACTCAGTGATGAAGTTGTGGCTTGTGGGTTTCCTTAAGGGTGTCTGGGAGTGTGACTGGCAGCAGTGAAAGTGGCTTTAGGTTCTCCCAACAGCTGCAATTGCTTGGGGTTCTGAGGAACATAAGGAAGGCATTTGAGAAGAGAACAAATAACATTTTGTTTCAGTTTCTTTTCCAACTTCAGAAATATGCTGGTAGTTTAATTTTGTATTCCTTGTCCCATAAGATCACTGTGTCAACTACTGATAACGTAATCATCATAATTGAGAATTAATGTTTTAGCCTGATAGTGGATGATTCTTTTTTTGCTTGTTGATAACAAGTAATATCTTTTATTTGTACCTTCAGGAAAACATTTCCCCCCCATCTTATTTTTTACGGGTAACAAATGCAGTGATAAACTACAATCAAGTAGAAGATGGAGCATACCATGTCATCCTCAGTCTCCAGCTACTGTCCTTTACAGGTATTTTCTAGTCCCTTTATGTACATCCCAACTACACTGAGAATAGGAGCAATGTCAAAGCCTAAACATTTTTTATTTTATTTCTTCAGAATTATGTTTGGTTTAGGGGATTACAGAGACAAAAATAGATGGGAAAGAATCACCTTCACCCTGCAAGCAGTCATTCTTCAAAGAGGATAATTAAATCAAGTATGACAGTAAGTGCCATTGTAAGTAGATTTTCTGAATAGATTTATTATACTGTCACTGGTTTTAATACAAATGTTTATGAAAAAATCAACGAGACAGTGGAAGGAGGACAGTAGTTGGTTTCTGAGGCAAACAAACAATTCTCTTGGCCCTTTCTTGCCACTTCCTCTATGATTTTATGAAATAAAAGCCATTAGCAATACATTTTCTCAATTCTGTCCATTTCAATCTAGTTTTTCTCTGATTTTAATGAATTGTCATAAATTCCTCTACGTCAGGGATGAGGGAGCTCATTGAGGGCTAAGCAGACCTTTCTGAGTCTTCTAAATGTCTCCATATTTGCATACTCTGGGAAAAATCAAATTACAGCAGGTTGTATGGAATTCAAGTCATCAGGTCTCAGAATCCCTGTTCGGTTTCTGCTTATCTCTCATGGCTGTGTTTGGTGTAAGTTCACAAGAGAAGGGGCTTTTCTTTTTGAACATTAGATCTGCCTTCCTACGGTTCAGAATCTCATCCTTCCGTGGCATGTTTAGAGCTGCACTGGAGAGCACTGGAATATTGGAGCCAGTTCCCCAAAACCCATGGAATATGTTCAGCCAAAATGTGATACCATTTAAGACAGGGCTGAAAACCCTCTCTTGCATTTAAGACAGATAGAGATGATTCTGAAAATCAGATTTATTCTGTGTGTAGTTATTTAATCCTCTCTGGTAGTGCTGTATGTCAGAGGAATGATGCAGCAAAGACGCAGCTGACTCACCTCGCTGGCACCGACACTTGGCAGGACTGGGAGGAGTTTGTCAGATGATGTTGCAGTGTGTTAAAAACGGGGCGTGAAGGTACTCAGTTAAGCAACTCCAGTGACTCACCCCATGGCCAAGTCCTGTTACCACGTCTACAGAGAAACACATTTTAAGGACATTATAAATTTGAGTGGCTTTGAAATGGTAACAAAACTTAAAATTTTGGTGTGGTCTCTTAAGAGTAAATTCAGGTTTTGCAGGATAGTTTGATATAACGTTATCTGGGAGTTGCAGGAGGTGTAGACTGGCACTTTAGGACTCAACATTTCTTTAAGAAGTACATTTCTGAGCTTGCTGAGGGGCTTGGCCATTAAGAAATGTGGTTATCTTCTGCACTCACTTTACTCAGAGGGCAAAGAATTCCTCCCACATATCCTGATCACACTCTGAGATCTTCAGTGTTCTGAAATGAAGACGTTAATAGCAGTAAAAATTTAATGGGGAAAGCACCTTCTAACAAATTCTGTAATTTAAAGATAGTAAAAATCTAATCCAAAATAATTTTTAAAACTACCTAGCCTTTATACTGAAGAAATAGTTACACAGGCTATTTTCCATCTCTACATTGGCTGAGCTCTGGTAATCTGAAATTCAATCTAGCAAGTAGAAAAATGCTGGGATGACTATTATAGGGTGAACAATTCACTGTAATCTTTGTATTATTTTATTATAAAACTTAACAACATGATCATTTACTCTTGAGATCAACAGGCTATGGACACTTAAAATTCAGGATGGACAGGGTGCTGGGCCATATTGTCTAGTCTGTACTTTTGCCACGAAAGAATGGACCATATTATCCTTGAGGATAATATGGTAATTCCAACCTGGTATTGTATGAGTCTATGATTCTTTGCTGAGTACGGGAGTTTAGAATTCACAGCATGCTGAGTCCAATTTCATACTCCTAATGCATTGCTTAAATGGGTAATGTCTCATCATTTGATTTAAACATCTTATCATCCTCTGGGCAGAATGTATTAAAAATTTAATGCAGAAGTCCCTGCTATTTTCTCAACCGCAAATAAGTGATTCCTACTTTAGCCTCCACAGAGACTTTGAAGAGATGCAGAGGAATGCTGCTCAACTGGAATGTTTCCTTCATTGCAGCTGTGGTATGCAGTCCACTGCTACGAAAAGGCAAATAAGCATAATCTCTTTTCCCAAAGCTTTCTCACCATCACCTTTTTTCATGGTGTTTGGCCTATTAGTATGTTTCAAGTAAGGTTACTTGCTCTTTGTAGTCAGTTTAGCAAGAATGCAATACATCCATCATCATCATCTCACAAAATTTAGACTTACAGTAGAGTCTGATGTGTAGCAAATTTAGCAAGGGAAAAGATAAGACCTCAATTAATATTTTAGAGTATTATCACTAATCATAAGGATTATACACTGTGTTTATTTTCAGTTACAGAGTGTTTATTTTTCTTTATACACTATATTTATTTGTTATTAATAGATACATCAATATCAAAGGTAGTATTTAAAACTAGTGTTTATACATACAAGAAGGTTTCAAAATATATGTATATTTTTAGGCTGTTATGAGCAGTATCCACACTTGGTGGTACAAAGTCAGAGTAAAATCTAGAGGAAAAATATCTTTTTCCCTATCTTTTTTTCCCCTGTCTCTTTTATTGTCCAGGTAAATAACAGACATCTATAACACTTTTAGGGTATTAAATAGGAAATCTGAGGTGATGAAAGGAAGGATAAAAGTAAAGTCAAGGAGACCTAGAGCTGAGCAATCCATCATAAAACACAAGTACAATGTGTGCTTTTATTGCTAATTTCATTTCCATAACTAGAAGTATTAAAGGGATATCTGTTAAAACTAAGTTTCCATTGTGTCAATGTAGAATCAGTTTCTGTCTCCTCTATATTTTCTTCTGGAATTTAAGGTAAAATAATTTTTATTGAGGTCTAGCATCATTCCCAGGGATTTGTATGTAGGAGGAGCCCATGTACAGTATAAGCCCTCATTTAATACTGCCCCGATTTTGGGATGCCGAAAAGATTTTTCTTTAGGGTTACTGTTTCTTGTATAAGAATGAGAGACAGAACTAGCAAAGTTTATCCTACCAAAAACTGGAGAAGATTTTTTCTTCTTATCTGAGAATGAAAAAATCCTTTTTCATGCCTACTTAAAGGATTTGTTTCTTCCTTGTTCTGATGAAAGCAAAAATGCAGAAACTATTTTTTTCATCCTACTAATTCTCTCTCTCTTTCTCTCTCTTCCATGAGAAATGAAAAAAGAAAGGGAAAACTAATTTGGTAAAAGAAAAATAAGTAGCTACCAGAATAGGCAGAATAAACTCTGATTGCTCCCCAAAAATCACGATGTGCACTTGGACCAGGATTTAGAAAGCAGATGGGTGCTTTGCTACTGTGTCAGCTCTCAAGAGCTGTCAGGAGAAAATTCCATTTATGTGTGAACTCGCAGACTCGCGCAGAATGCAGCTACATCTGATTTCCACATGAAGTGAGACTTCAGTTCACAGCAGCACCTCCTGCAGCTCCATCAGCTTCGTATGAGCAGGAAGAAAACCCAGGTTTAAGGATCAGGGAAAGCCCTAGCACACCCTGGCAAGGTTTCCAGTCTTGGTAGCATGAAGACAAAAGCCTGGGACACGTTATTGGATACATTAAGCTACTGTCTAGATTAAAACAACCACTCACAACAGTTAACTCCAGCTCAGGTGACTTCTGAACTGTAAACCAGTGAAAGTTTGGGAAGTACACCAGGGCAGTCTCACTACATTTTCCACTCCTACCATTTTCTGTAGCTATTGGCTATTGCCACTGCTGGAGACAGGACACTGAGCTGTTTAGACCTTTCTTCTGAGCCATTACTGCTATTTTTATATTATGTTCTCATTTTCATTAAGAGAATCATTTTCGCTAAGGGACTCTATATTATTTCAAGGAGTGTTTTGGGTTGTTGGGTTTTTCTTTCAGTAAAAGAGTGGGCTTTCTGTGGGATCTTGAGTAATATCGTAGCCTAATTTTACATTTTAGTAGTCAGACTTTGCCCCTTCTCCAATGTGAACAGTTTTGCTGATTTTTGCTGAAGCTGAAGTTGCTCAGAACTGTTGAAATATGCCCAGATGTCATGGACTGAAACAAAGGAAATCCTACTCAGCTCGTAGGCAGCAGCACACACAGGGCAGCTCTGTTACTCGCTTTGTAAGCCAAGAAAATCCAGGCCTTGCTGCATCTGTTTGCTTCCAAGTTTCAAAAGTTCAGTCTGTGAACTTCCCAGTGCCCTAATAAACTATCGAAGCAGTAACTACTATGTAACTTCTAAGAAAATCCTACAGTAACATTAATATTAAAATCTCTAAATGCTAGTGGAGTTAACCAAATTCTCTGGACAACTGACAAAATGGAGAGTTACATCATTTGCTTTCTATTGCCCAAGAGAATTAGTTTTTGAAAAGAAGCTTGTAAGGAATGTATTTACAAGGAAGTCTAACTATAAAAAAAGTCTGCAGTGTAGAGTGAAACTTTGATTTGCATAACATAAGCTGAAGTTGGTACTGTTTAGGGCATTGTAATTTCTTACAGTGGTGTGTTTACTTGAGGTAGACACAATAAATAGTTTGTTCTAATTTACTGGTCAAATGTGCAATATAGTTTGGAGATTAGCAGCCTTAAGCCTTTGGAAATGTTACCGGTAAAGAAAAGCACGAGTTTAGTCTGGTGTTTCTACTCCAGACCAAACAGCCCAAGCGTTGTTCACACTTTTGTGTTCCTTTGACGTTGATGTAGTTACATGTCAATCAAGAGCAAAATTTATCACACTGATTTAGAGATTAAAGCATGTAACTACCCAGTTAAGCTCTGCTATTCATAACGCATAAGCAAAAGAGGAGGATCTGAGTGTATCATTAGCATTACACTCTCTGGTTTATGTTTCTAGTCTCACAAATAGAGAACAGATCCAGCCCTTCTCAATACTGAAAAACCAGTAGCAAATGAGCTGTTGTCATATCTGTCTTTCAGATTTTGGCTTACATTATCTGTCAATTTTAGACAAAACAAAATCCTACACACAGTTTTCCCTGATCCAGCTGTCACTTACATACTGATAACATTAACCCATCTATCTGTAAAATATTACATCTATTTGGCTTTATGCTTTTGAATGGGAATTTAATATGCTGAATACCAGCACTGACGTCTTACATTTAATTGCTGCAGTCCCTGCATTAAATTTACTCATTGCACAAAATTTCTAAAACATAGAGACGGCAATTTTCTTTCCCTTGTATGTAGCAGACCAATCTTAATTTACAATTTCTTTGTGTGTTTTAGCTTGAATCTTCTACACCCACAAATCCTTAACTGTAGTACTGTAGTACTTTAAACATTTCAGGGGATAATCAGTGTGGTGTCAGCTGGTGCAGTGTGAAGCATAGGTAATACTCTGCAGTGTGATTGATCTCAGTGGTGCTTGGCTGACTGAAGTGATGGCTGTCATTTCTGTTCCCAGAAACATGGGCATGTTCTGTACTGTGAGTGCTCAGACTCTCAGACTGGGTAATTACTTTTTAGAAATGTTCATTTTTTTTCATGCACGGAGAAACTCTGCAGTATGCAATCTGCCGTTGTCTGGGTTTTTTGAATGTATTTAATAATCCTGTGTCAGGATTCCTGATGTTAAGAAATTCAGACACCTAGATACAGAGTCTGGGGAGAGGGACAGATTAATAGATATATATATGTAAATAGATGTGTGCACCCTCAGGAAAAAAATCCAGGTGTCAAAAAATGGCCTTTATAGGAAAATCAAGACATATGGTAACTTTAAATCAGATTTACTTTGCAGTGAAGGCATTGCCTAAGGCATAATAATGTCTGCAGGAACAATGCCTCCACTTAGGCAAGCTATGAGCAGGGAGCACTGTGGAAAGGCTAGGAAGTATTACAAGCTGGGGAGAGCTCTCTGGTACTATGTATCAGAGTGTTTAAATGGGAAATCAATAGACTTCATATTCCATGCAATTTAAATTATTTATTTATGCTTAAGCCCTGCCAACCAAAGCATGAGTTAAAAAGGAATTTCGGTTTCTGGAGGGTTCATATTTTCAACCTTTTCTTTGCAAACTTGAAAGCCAGAAAGTTCCTGTATTTTTCTGCTTCCTTGGGCTTTTTTTTTTTTTTTTTTACTAAAGCTCAAAGAACCCATGCAAGTTCTTAACTCCAAAGTATGGAGCTTTATTAAAAAGAACCCAAACAAGAGATTGGAAAATGCTGGCAGCTGGTAAAATGGAATTCGTTTTCTAGAGCATGCCATATTTGAAAAGACTAAGCAGACAAGCAGAAAATGAGAAAGGATCATCTTCCAAGCAGATAGGCCCTGTTTATCTAAAGTGGGACAAGGAAAACTTTTATTCCACATAACTTTTACTGTTGGATGGCATTTGAATTGGCCTTGAGTGTTTGGCAGCTCATCTGTTGAGCCATCTGTTTCAGATTATGCTGCTTGGAGGGCACATTGCACCCAGGCTTACAGTTCCCCTGAACACAAGAAATTTGAATTGGCTTTGCAGTTTAGTTAGTGATCAGTAAGCATGGATGTGCATGTACATGTGCATGACACATCTAAATAAACTCTGTTTATTTGGGACAAATTGAAGCATTCACACAGCTGGAGAAACCTGAGGGTCCTGTGCCCCCTGTCACTGCTCAGGCAAGGCAAAACAAGAGAGAAGCACTCAAGGTCCAGGAAATTTCTCTTCTAGACTGAAAAGTTCTGAATGAACTAAGAGGTAATATATTACCCAGTTTTACAGCCCCTTTGAATAGTGTCTTAAAGGGATTGTAGGGTAGAGAAATTGCAATTTGGCTCCCTCCCATTAATGAATCATCTCCAGTCCCATCACAGTGCCAGAGATGAACTGGGTAGTGAATCAGAAAGCTATAACCAGCTCCTTGAGAGTCTTTGTTATGTCTAAGTACATGATGGCCAGGAAAGAGGATTTGATCCATAAACTTTAATGGTGCATTATGTGAATCTTATATTATTTATGGCATACTAGTAGCACTTATCTTTTTCATGTTATCTGCGTTGAACATACTTTTTTTTTCTCAGAATATACTGCTTGTTCCACCCCTCCCTTTTCCTTCCTTTCCCCAGAATGCTGACTCAATTCCTTTTACTTTTTCAGTCAGCTTGCAATTTTAGGCATTTCCGTGTCCAGTTTTCAGGGGAACACTTTACTTCCCTCTCATGAGCACTGTGCAGAACTCTTGTGGCTGTTGAATCTCATGCTGGCTGGAGATGGAGATTTCTTTGCAAGCAGTATAGACTGACATAAGACCATCTGCTCTTCATGAAATTCTCTGAACCCGTGGACATGGATAACAGTTGTGCAGTTGTGTATAAGAAGAAAATTTGGCTCACATTGTGCAGTGATGGAAAGAATGGTAAACCTAGAACCAACCAGGAGATTTGAGGGATAAATGCAGTTTTGTCACAGATTCTCTTTCTAGATAATTATATTTCTTTTTTACAGGTTTTCACATTAAGCAAACCCCCAGACTGCATTATTAGCAAAGTTTGAGTCCTCTGGTAATGAGGATCAGACTTTAGTGTAGTTTATAATAAATTGTGAGCTGAACATTGACCCAATGTAGATATATTGTATTGTTCAGGCAGATCTTATTCAATGTGCATGAAGAGTCTTAATTATGACATTAGATTGAGCTTGGAAATATTTCTTCTTGCTTCAAGTAGCACACATAGTTCATTTAATCAAATAGCTACATATGTGCAATTAAATGTGCAACATCTAAAATTTGAGGAATTTAACCTTTTGTAATATATTTAATCTGCCCTCCTGATCAAAAGTAGATCTTCATATTACATTGCTTATTCAAGTATTAAATTCTATTACTTTTTAAATTAGCAATCCCCAAAGAGCTACAGGAGTTGATGAACGTTATTCCATCAATGTCAAAAAATTGAGTTACATGAAAGAAAAAAGAAGTCTAATTAAAATTTTTTCCTTGTTGAATCTTGTTAAGTGTCTTCCTCATGTGAGAAATTTGTGAAGTTATTGCAAAGCTGTAAGGGTGGGGATCAGAACTGCAGATATATATAAAAGTCAGCTGTATGATAATGGTAAAGGGAGAGACAGATTCTGTGCTGGTTTTAGAATCTGCCAAGGACATGTGTGCTATATTTTGGGCAAGAGAACTCTTTTAGCCTAATGCCATCTGGCTGGCTTTCATCTCTGCCAGTTGTTATACAGCCCAAGCTGCCTGTCCTGCCCCTACCACATTTCTTGAAGTAGAAATTAAATTAAAAATACAGTAATTTCCGGTAGCCTGGAAACGTATCCATGAAGTGACTTAGAAACCCAAGGAAGCAATCCAAGTTTCTATCAGAGACTTTGATCAGAAGTTTCCTCATCCATGTCCTGGAGCCATCTTTGATACTTTTCCCATTGCAAACCTCACTGGCAGCAAAAAGTCCTGGCTGCAGGATCTGCTTCAATTTGTTGTCCAATGCACATGATAAATACAGTTAAAATACACATAAAACCTCCACACACTCCCACCTAAGGTTTTCTGTTTCATTCTTTTAATTAGTAACTGTATTCCTGTATTTATAAACACAACAATACAGGTTCTCCTCACCTTGATCTCTACAAGGTACCTGCATGGTTTGTGTTTTTGGGTTGGCAGTTGTGCCATCTAGTGCAACATGGATCTGTTCTGCAGTCCTGTGTAGGAGACTCACAGCTAATTTTTAGCTTGGGATTTATTCCCTACTTAGAAGTATTGGAGTTGAGCTAAATTAAGCAACTCATCTATATATTCATTGTACAGTTAACGAAATAGCTCTACTGATGATTTTGGAGTATTTTTTTCTCATGCTCATCTGTATCTATATAATTTACCATCATTAATGCTATCTCAAGGAAATGAGAGAGAAATTCATTGAACCATTTTGTACAGATATTTCTGTAAGGAAAATCATTACAGTAAACTTGATTTTAACAGGAACAAATTATGTATCTTCACTAAACCTAAAGAGACTGACAATCAAGAATGTTTCAGTTTTGGATGCAATTTGAATGTCTTTTGAATCATGGAGATTCTTTCAGGAAGAATACATCCTCTGTGTCTGCAAAACTCATCCAGCTTTCTGACCTTACCTACCTTATATGGCTTCTGCCTCTGTTTTATACTGAAAACCTTGATACTTTTCTCCTTTGGAGCTCAGTGTTCTTTGTGTCATTTTTATACCTGATACATATTTGTCTTGGGAGCACCTTGGCAGGGAGGGGTTGTCCTTCTAGAGAAGGTCAATTTGTTTATCATTGAACTGATTCAACAAATTAAATTTATATGGGGATCTGAAAAATCTTGGTGATTTGATACTTGTGCATCATCATCATCAATAATTTTGGTAATCTGATGTAGATATGTATAAATAACATTCTTCAATTGCTTCTCATATTTTGTGAATCTCACTTTAATTAGTATTGCCCATAACAGTGGGAGTTAACAGAGTCTTTCAGATTCTGCAGTGCATTTTTAAGACCAGAATATATTTAAATGGAATTTTATTTGTAAAGAGAGCAAGTTTGATTGAAAAACTGTTGGGAAGCTACTGAATCCATGATGTATTTTTCAAAGTCACAGTGAGGATTACACAGGAATTATTTACCACAGCTGTTTTAAATGCTACTAAAAGTCATTTAAAGAAACATTCTTTTTACGAGTGGTCACCAGACTTTCACAGCTGTAGTTGTTGTATAGCTATATCTGTTTATAGCTGTATCAGCTTCACCTGTTCAACAGGTGAGATATCTTTTATTACAGATAACAGAACGGGAACATAAGGAGGCACAGAGGCAAGCAAGTCCTTGTCAGCTAATAGAGTTCAAATTCCATTAATGTCGTTTTGCATCTGATCAGTCACATGCACACCTTAACAATTCCATTGAGGCTGAATCACTGCTGCATTACTTCTGCAACTTAATCTTAAAAAAAAAAAAAGCCCAAACAAAATCAATCAACCAACCAAACCAGTAAACAAATCAATCATTAAGCAAGTAACTTGGTCATATTTAAGGATATTTCATGTTTAATTGCATTATGTGTGCAATCAAATGAGAACATATTTTGAATTGTGAACTATTTACTGCACTTGTACTTCACAGCAATAAAAGAATATTCAGTCTTTAATACTTAGCAGTGATATTTATTATATGTGTTTAAAGTATTTTTCATAAAGGCAAATATTTTAGGTACTATCTCACCAGTCAAGTTACGTTTTATTATTGATAGTACCAACCTGATGTAGAAGAATGAAAAAGTATAATTACATGTCAATTATTCAAGAGTCCAAAAAACAAAGAGGTTTTAAGGGACCATTCCTCAGTCTTACGTGTTGACACCAGTGGGATTATATGTTTTGCACTTAAAGGAACATTTTGCCTGCTGGTGTTGTGCAATAGTTGGCCAAGCAACAGAACAGATTCCGTTCCCTGCTACAGGGCTGTAAATCAAAAAAAAAAATCCCACATGGTGGTTTCTCATTTATGGACATACAGCAGGATTGTGCTTCTGAGAAAGGGAAGTGCAGCTGAAAGAGCATCTGTGGAAATTCCTTCTGCCTGCAGAAAGAGCACTGCAGTTTGGCATTTGATAGCTTTCACAAAGTGCAACCTGCAGGCTCTCTTGCAGCTCTCAGCACTGATACAGATGTAGGCAAGTAATGCTTTGCTCTCGCTTCTCACTGTATTTGTCAATAATTTTTTTCCATAGCAGCAAAAACACGGTTTTAAATGTCACTTGGTCAAGTTTAACTAAAATGGTCAAATCATCTCTGTCCTTGTCTATTCTGAGGGCTAAATCATTAACACCTTTTCAAATATGATTGATTTTCCACTGTTGTTGAGGCTTTTGACTCATCTCCTCACTGAACCTTTGGCACTCACTACCTTAACCCAGCTGAGATCTCTGTTTTGCCACTGCAGCTCCCATCCATGAGAGACTTCATTGCTGAAAGCTAGTGGAACATGATTGTTTAGGAAAAGTTTTAACTGCTAGTGTAAAATTAAACATGAATACTGTGTTGTCCTGAATAAGGATGAATTTAAAAACGTGGTTTAAATGTTGGTACCTGAATTGTTGCCCGTCCTGAAGACTGGGTTGCAGTAGTAGGCTACTGTGATTTGTGAAAGTTATTTTCTGTCTTATGACCAATGTTACTTTCTGAACCATTTTGACATTTTTATTATTGTAATTAAGTCTAGAAGATAATGAAAGAAATTGGAGAAGGTAAGAATATATGAGAAGATGAAAATAATTGGGAGGACAAGTAAGGAAATCTCAAGAAGAAACACTTGCTAATATCAAGAGTTACAGTAATGCCATAAAGAATGGCCTTTTGCCATAGACAATCATGAGTTTGTCTTAAAGACAAACCATTTAATGAGAAGAAAAAATACCAAATCTCTTTTATCTAATTACTTAATGTATCCTATAATTCTGAAATTAATTAATAATCTTTGTGAAGGGCAGAGTGAACTAATTCTAGGTTAGGAGAATGTTGGGAATTAAGTGTGTAGATGATACTTTTTAATATTTTCCGTTTTCTTAAAACATAATAATCTTTTAATTGTTTCAGAAAGGTGAGCAATGGATTTATAGTATAGACAACATGCCTAAGGAAACAGGGAACAGAAGAAACTGTTGGTAAAAGCTTTTCTGCCTGCTCCTTTGTAAACGTATTAGTTTTCAATCCTCATTTTGGTTTAATATACACTGCACACTACGATATTGATGTGTTTAATTTATAATGAAGACTGATGCTGTTTCAGCAGTGGTATTGCTTGTTCTATTTCTGTCAGAGCATGTATTAAGCTGTTCAAGGAACAGCAAAATCTCCAACTGCTACATTAGCTGGACATGTCAAAATAATGCCTATTGAAGATTTTTCTGGGTTTCGAATATGGTCTTGAATGAAAAATGTCGCTCTGCTGTCAGTCATCCAGCTAATTACCTAGAGGTCAAGCTGACCTCTTGTATATATTTACATTTTCTCTTACTCTTTTGTGACATGAGGTGTAGCCCCATGAAACTGACTAATATAAATTAACTTGAGAAAATATGCTTACAGTTTTAATGAAAAGATAAATAGTGTATGTTTTAAAATAGCACAGACAGATCTGTACTACTGCATTTTAGATTTGCCAACTCTTCCATCAAATAGGATTAAAGAGATTCACTCAAGCCCTATTCAGGTTATTTTCAATTTTAACATTCTCTTAATAAAAAATCAAGATTGTTCTTTCTAATTACTACAGTTCAAAAATAATTTTAGCCTTTGGAATTCTGAATACTGACAATATAGATGACATCATTTTACAGAACAAAGAGGTACAATTATTCCATACTGTACTCTGTTTCTGCCAGATGAAGAAGTTAAATTCAGATATATTCAAGTATTTCTGAACATCTGAACAGAAAACACTTTAGAGATGAAGAAATATGCTAAGTTACCTTAATACCCTAGTTTGTGTTTCTTTAATACTGCTACAGGTTTGTATAAATTTGATCATCCCACAACCCACTTTGAAATACTTTCAAGGCTGCTATAGCTTTGAAAGTCTGCAAACCACCTTAAGAAGCCAAGAGCACAGCACAAGATGAGTTAGCAGATAATTCCTATGCAGCTTTCATAATGATCAATGTACACACTCTAGTAACTAGACATCTTCCTAGAAAATACACTGTAGGACTCACAGATTACATGTTTTATGCAAAAGAAACCCATAAATTAACAGATCCCTGCAGAAGAACTGTTGGAGTCTGGCTAGGTGATTGTAGTGTTCTCTTGTGGCCTTAAATCATAGCAGCCTATCTGTAACCCTTTGTCTAGAAAACTTGCAGCTGCATAAAATGTAAAGAGCACACACAGCATATCCTGGGGTGTATTTCTAGATAAAGGCACGCCTGCAGTCGTGACTTCCTAAACCAACTTGTGTCACTAGTCCTGGAAAGTACTCTGAGACTTCTGATGAAAGGTCACCTCGGTCCCAAGGTCGTCAAAGTTCGTATGATGATCTTCCTTATTTCTCAGGAGGGATCTCTCAGTAACCTCGCTGTGGGAAGTGCTGTTCTGTATCAGGAGCATGGGTGTTGCTTGGCTCTCTGAAACCTGTGCAATGTAAGACAGTCTCTCCCTGTGGGCAGGTTCCCTTGCATTATATTCTTTGATATATTTTTTCGGCCAGGATTTTGTGTGTTGATGCATATGGTTCCTTTTGTTCTGTAAAACTCGAAGTGGCTTAATCCTTCTGACCTTTAAGTCCTTGATTCTGTATATGCAATGCTGGAGCTACTACTGTGCTCTGCACTGAAATTCCAGAGAGCTGGGCACCTCATTTCATGCTCAGGAATGCAGGAGGCAGGACTGAGTCATTCCTCTCTCAGCCTCTGGACTGCTCATGGGCTGTAGTAACACCTTTCCTAGGAC
Organism: Dicrurus megarhynchus; assembly: GCA_013399195.1. Taxonomy (NCBI): domain Eukaryota; kingdom Metazoa; phylum Chordata; class Aves; order Passeriformes; family Dicruridae; genus Dicrurus; species Dicrurus megarhynchus. The sequence goes on along the minus strand of VXAD01013566.1, from coordinate 344,675 downwards.
GAGCAGAACAAGTCATACTAAATGCCTGTGTGCTGTTTTGGCCTTCCTGTGTGCTGATCCACAGGGCAAACAAAGCTCTAAGAAAGGAAGGGATGGACACTTATATTTCCAGGGAGACCAGTGGATGTGATTAAAATGTTACCAGCTTTGCTAACAAACATATTTGTGGAGATCGTAAGAGATTTATAAAACAGAGGTCATTAGTGTTTGACTCTGACTGGTGTAGGGCCTTTCTATGCTATCTTCCTGCAGCACATTTTCAAATTCAACTGTACCAGAACAAGTCACTTCATACTCTTACATAGAGGCTCACAGTGGGGATTTGCACCAAAATGGTTGTGCTGCTGCTCTGCTGGCTGCACTGCTGCAAGGCCCAGTCTTCACTAGCCGTTTGGCTAGTTTTGATTTGTTAGCAGTCCCTTGTTTGTCCAGGGTAGACATAACCTTGTGCGTTGTACTTTTAAAGAAACAATAAAGAACACTGAGATCCGGTACCTATTTGTCAAAATGCCAGTACTTAGAATCATAGAAAATCCTATTATACTTACAAATAAAAGCATGCTAATACTGTTTTCCATGTCCTTTGGGTATCAAGTGTACTGTAATAGAGGATCTTATGACAAAAAAATCAACATATAGCAGTTATTACAGAGCAGATTACAGATAAACATATTTCCTGCAGGAGAATCCCTGCTGAATGTGAAAAGATATAAAATGTAAGTGCTAGTTTAAGTTCTTGCAGTTCATTGACCTTTTGACTTTCTTATGTTCTTAACAAGCTTTCCCGAAAACCCAGCACAGAATCCCACCACTCCTTACAAAATTCACAGAAGATATTGCAAAAGGTCAAGATTGATGGGATCAGCAAAGGGAGAGACAGAACAATGGGGTTTCCACTGAGGAGCAAATAAGAGGAGAGGTATGTTTAGAAAGTCCCCCTGTTCCAGATTTCAGGAGCTCTTCCACCCTAGCCAAGCCCTGGTGAGCTGCTTATGGCTAAGCCAAGAAGGTCATTGGAGGGCATTGTTTTGCAAACCTGCCAACAGTTTTGAGTAAATTTTAGTAGCTGTGATTTTGCTCTTGACTGAAAGTAAGTATGAAGTCCAGTTTTATGATCCAGTGTCAGGTGATGACATTTCAATTCCAGCTGAGAAGCCGAGAGCTGTTTTCTTCTGGGTGCTGTCATTCTAGATTCGTGAAAATCTGCAGTACAATCATTCACCATCAGCAGGCTGACAAGTGCTGTTGTAATTGTTATGGAGATGTCTGAGGCTCTGAGCTGGTTGCTTTAACTCAGGTGGTTGGAGGCATCCAGGACAATTTGTCTGTGAGATGCACGGAATGATCAACAACAGCACAGATCTACGTGACCACACTAATTCAGTGTTGATTATATGGAACTCATTATTATTTTAATTAGTAGAGGCCACAGTGTTTACCTTGAGTGATTCTTGCCCTCTGACTGTGGACGCAGTGGTCATGCCTGAAGACTGTGAGTATGCACAGCCAGGGTGAAGGTACATAACCACGTACCTGGCACTGCCTGCTTGTTCCTGAGCTGCAAGTGCGACTTGGAGTCTGCTGCAGCAGCTTTGGAGAACACTGTGGAAAGGCTCTCTGGATGCAGACTGCTGTGCAGTTCACAGTTCGAGGGAGAAAAATGGGGGGGGTAGGGGGGTGTTGTGTTTATTTTCTAAGCCAAAGGCTTCAGGAAGGTCAGGCCCTCAGGAGCAGTCATTCAGCTGGAGCAGACCTCCCTCCCGGACGAGCGTTCTGCTCAGAGGGGACTTGGGGCTTTTAACTGTGCTCTGGGTTACATGGCTCTGCTGGCTGACCCGCACAAGTCCCTTGACTCAACACCCTTATTCCACAGCATTGCTGCAGTTGTGGGTCTGTTCCTGGACCTGATGGGAAATATTTGATGCAACACCCAGGAGAGAAAAGGAACAGCAGAAAAATACTGCTGAGCCAGATAGCCTGCCCACAAAATCCTGCTCACAGCAGCTCTCGGCATCAAGCCTCTAACTCCAGAGCCAGGTCCCAGGTCCCTGTTTTGCATTTTCCTTCTATTTGCAGTGAGAACACATCAGCCTGGGTGTAACCTCTCTCCTGAGAGGCCACCAGTTCTGCCAAGCTGCAGCAAAACTGAGAGACGACAGAAACAACTGACAGAGCAAAGGGCACCCACAAGAGCTCATGGCAGCTCAGAAACCCAGGCTCTCCAAATACCTACTGAGGGGCCCCCTCCCAAAAACACTGTTTTCCACAGGAGACACAGCTTTAGTTTTACAGTCTTCTGGGATAGTATTCCAATTTTAATCAAAGAAGAAAAAATCAGCCTAGAAATACAACGTCTGTGCTATATTCTAGGGATTTTGCTTATGAGAGAAGTGTGAGGTGGAGTAGAGATGTGACAGTGAGTATGTGAATGGTGTGAATATTTTTATATCTATTCTGTTTGCTTTTTATATTCTTCCCCTCCATATCTTCTTTTTCTTGCTGAAAAAAAATGGCTGAGAAACAGGTCGGTAAAGCAGAGTTCCTATAAAACCTTTACTAAGGAATAGGAGGGAAGGAGGAATCCCATGTTTCATGACAGATGATGAGCACTAGCAGCTCAGGATGACTGCCAGCTGAGGAATGACAGGATGCAGAGGTGGGACATGAGCACACAACTGAGATGAGGAGGACAAAAACAATGCAGAGGGGTAGAGAATTACAAACAGAGAAAGAAAACAAAGCATGTTGGAAAAGCTTTCCAGTAATGAAGTATGACTTCAGTTAATTTCCTCTTATTGGTCCAAATGCATGTTTCAAGTTTAAATGTATGCCTAATCCACCTTGGGGTAAAGTACAAAGATAGGAACATTTTCCCTCGGCCCTCTGTGACTGATGTATGCTGTGGTCGTGCAGAGCTCAGAGTAGGAGTGGAAATAAGCCAGTGGGAGGAGGTGAGCAGGTACAGGAGGAGCAGGAGAATGAGTGGTGACACGAGTATCGCTTTCAGCCAGTCCGTACACAATTGTTTCCCATGGGTTTGGAGAACGTGGTGCAGTTTACTCCCCACTCCAGCTTGCTCCTTAGTCTCCTGCTGCCTGTGATGTCTCATAGTTTCTCCCGCCATAAGAGTTGCTCATCCCTTTCTTCTGGTTACCCTGCCCCAAAGGAGCCACTGTTCCCCTGAGAACAAGCAGACAGACAGAAGGACGTGTACAACAATGAGTTGCCTGGGCAGGCATCTAATTTCCTGTGAGTGGAGGGAAGCAGGAGGCCGAGCCCAGGGCAGCTCCTCACTGCTGTGAGGATGCGTCAGGTCAGGACATCCTGCTGGGCTCACGCGCTGCTTCCTCCTGGGCCTTGTGCCCAATTCTGTTGCAACTGAGCCCAGACCTGGTTCACCTCCTGTTTTGGGACTTCCCCCACCTGTGTCATGACTAGACTGGAGAACTGGAACCGTTCACCATGCTGGAAGCATCCCCAGCAGAATCAGGGCCAACAGGGAAGGTGAGGCAGAGGCCGGGAGCTGGCAGTGGGGGATGCTGGCCACCGTGTCAGGCCGAGGACTCCGGCTCCGGGTTTTCGCTGCAGCTGCCTCGAGCAGGCTCCGGCTCCCTCGCTCCGCGCCCGGTTTTGCGCGCGGCTGCGCTGCCGTGTGGCGGCGGGGGAGGCTCCGGCTCCGTCCGGCGGGCGGGCGCGGATCCGGTGCCGGGATTTGCCCGGGGCCGGCTGGGGAAGTTGCCGAAGTTGTGCGGCGAGTGGCGGGGCCCGGCGCGTCCTTCCTGCNGAGCGGCCCTGGGCGGGCGGGGCGCGGGGCTGCGCCGGCGGCGGTCGCGGTCCGTCTTTTGTCTCCGTAGGACTCGGGGCGCCGGGCTGGAGCCCGGCGAACCCCGTCCCGTGAACGCCGAGGGCGGGCGGTGCGCTCGGGGAGCGTTCGCGGAGGGGCTGAAAGGCGATAGCGCCGGGTTAAGGTGTCCGTGCCCGGTGCCAGCCCCGCGGCCGCCGGGTGCCCTCCCGACAGCGCGGGCACACCCGGCATCGAGGGGTTCTCCGGGGCAGCGAGGCCATGGGCAGGTGACCCTGGGAGGGACAGACGAATTCCGTGTTTTAACAGAAACCTGTCTCCGCAGATACTGCTTGCAAGTCGTTTTAGCTTGGTTTTGGTGGGCCCCGTGGTGTAGGGACACTGTTGTCACGTAGTGCCCATACAGGTGTCTCATAGTGAAGAGCTGTGCAGGTGATGGCCCTAAAACTTGGAGACTCTTGGCACTGTTTTGTACTCATGTGATCTCACTTCACCTCAATCCTTATTGCTCACAATTTTTCCTGACGGTAATGGAATCACTTCACACAGGTTATTCTATCCCGTTAGGATCACGTCTTATTCCCTAGAGCTGTGATAGCTAATGAACGACACTTTTTGATACTTTCAAATTTCGTTTAGCAGTGACATGAGAAATTTTCATTCCTACCTGAAGTAAGGCTGAGGTGGGCCTATTGGTGCATCCTCCTGGCTTGGGATGCTTCAATCTGATAGCCAGTTGTGATATTTACAGAAAGTAAAGCTGGTAAATAAGCTTAATGAATTGCTTAAGCACATGGAAGTAAACTTAAAAAGCTGGCAGCAAGGCTGCTCAGTTTGCAGTTTCTTACACAGTTCTCTTTTGAGAATATTATCAACCATTTCGAGGAAAGAAAGGAGGATAGTTCAGTGAAAAGGTGAACAAATATATGGAGAAAACGTGTCTTTAAGAGTCTAAAGGTATAGAGTTATGAAGTACAGTACTTTTTGTGAAAGCTTGCTTTATATTAAAATTGCTAAGTTAGCCTTGTCTGAGTCTCTTTTTCAACAGTCTTCAAGTAAATGAAAAAGCTTTAAAGCATCTGCTTACTGAAGGGAAAGAAGTTTTCACAGAGCTGTTCTGGCTCTTCATTTGGGGGGAGAAGTGGGGTGTCAGCTCTGGTGTGTTCTACAGCAAGACATTGTTGCTTACAGGCTGTGTAATCCTTTCATTGTAGAATTTATTTACTTTTTTGGTCACATGGATGGGGGACTAAATACAAATGTGATAATGTTGACAGAAGCAGAAAAATCGCCAGTATCCTTAAAACCATTGTGGCTGCAGCTTACATCGGTGGTTAAACTGAGGGAGCTATTTCTGTGTTGACCATTTGTGCGGGGATTTCTTTTTTTTGGCTTGTTTGTTTTTTCTTCTTGTGTTGCATAAGAATCATCTTAGAAAGCTAAGCAAGCATGTAGATAATTTTTTTCAATGTAGGTTCTAACATGTGGAATTTTAGGGTTATAAAAAGTCCCACAAGTGGTGAAGTGTTCAGAATCTGTTGAAGAGCATGAGGAAGTGAAAATGAGGGCATGGGGGTGGGGAGTGCAGTGGTGGCACCGAGATCAGTTACTGACAGCAGCAGTAAAGGTGTGCAGATCGGCACGATCTGCTCTAGGGCACATGCAGAGAGCAAGAGGCACATGAATCTGCACTCAGACTCACTGTTCCCTTTCCTGTGTTTGGCTAGACAGTGCTTTAGCATGGCTGGGGCGTTGGGTATTTCCAAATGAGCTGAGGGTATTTTCAGATGACTTTGCAGCTGCAATGTCTGAGAGGGCTGTACATCCTTTATTTAAATATCAAAGCTGTAATTTCAGTAATTTGAAACTTTTTGGTGCTAATTGTATTCTTTTGACAGATTAGTAAAAATACTTCAGGACTGTGTAGCTGTAGTGAAGTTTATTACACTAAGTATGCTTGAACAAGGGTTGTAAACTGAAGGTGATTATCTCCCCCTCCTCCCTCCCTGCAAGTAGTAGTCTGAAGTATCTTTCATCTCCTCATTTTGAACCCATTCTGCAACATCTTGTTGCCACTTGCATTTGCTCAGTGAGTGTTACGGTCTGAGCATGACTGCGAATTTAATGTGGAACTTCTAAGGGAACTTCTACCACGGGAGTGTTTTGTTGTGGTTGCCTTTAGTTTGGAAACAAGCAAACAACAGCAATGAGAAGGAACTGTCCGATCTCACAGATTGTCATCTGTTGTTGGAAAAGTCAAATTAAGCTATAACCAATATAAGGGGTTGTATTTTTTGACCTTCCAAGGATGTTTGCTTATCTGACCTATTTCATATGGGGAATTTAGGGAGGAAGAATAGAAAACTGAAGATGTGGAAAATGGATGTTGAGAATGGGGAAGAGGTGTTTCTTGAAAGGTGGACTAATATGGTCATTCAGTAACTTCTTGTTGCTCTTGAAAATTGAACTTGTGGTTTATTCTGAAAACCTGGCTGTGATTGAAGGGGAAGCTCACAGTTCAGGGAAGCACTGTAAAGAAATATTCAGGGAGAAAAGGAAGATAACTGTGTTTGTCTTCCTGATGAAATGCTTTTTGTGAGAAATGCAGTAGTTGTCTTGAAGTAGTTACGAGCTGCTTTGGTAAACGAGACAAAATCATGTAGTATCAATTTGTATCCTAATTAGCTGCAAGTCTCATTTTAGATTTGAGTATTGTGTTGCAGAGTTGAGAATGCTGTGCTGTGTTGTTGAAGGGAAACATGGAGTATTACACTGAGGCTGAGCTGGATGGATTCCTGTTTCTTGCACACATTGCCAGGATTAATGGCTTGTTACTGGAATACACAGGATCCAAATACTTGCAGTATGAATGATACCCTCATTGTAACTCACATGTTATGTATAATGTAGAGCCAGGGATTTTGAGGTCTCTGGCAAACTTCTGATTTCTTTTTTTTTTTAAGGAATCAGCAAAATGATCAAATTAAGATCATAGTTTGTTATTTTTAGTGGAATGAGGAACCTGTTGTTCCTCTTTCTGTCCTGCAGATGAAGAAACCCAAGTATGCATGTGTGTGTTAAACCTGCATATAGAGGAGGCTGACTGCTCCTAAAGCAGATAGAACCTAATTTTTTTGATTAGTATTGCATCCACCAAGTTAAAGAGAAGCTGCCTCTAAAAAGGCAGTGGAGCTACTCTTTGATGTTGCACAGGCTTTGTTCAGTACTGATTAGAAGATGGTGGAGATCTTCTGTAGCAATTTGAAAATTAAATGGAACTATTTCTAATTATGCAGTGGCAGACATCTCTGCGGAGAGAAGACAGCAGTTCTTGTGCCTGCTTCAGCTGTTCAATGGGAAAGAAAGTGCTCAATTTTGAAGTACTTGGTAATAATTGTATAGAAATTTATGGAAGATATTTTCTTTCCTTCTGTTATTGCTGTAGGAGGTGTTCTTGGTTGTATAATTGAAAGTGGTAGAAAGCTTTACCCTGAAACACTTCAGCTGAGACAACAAAGCAACAGAGGAAAAAGAGAGAAGTTGATTATTGTTTTGAAATGGCATTGTAAGGAAACCAGCTTGCCTTGAACTTACCTGCTTTTTGACTGGCTGACTACGGGAAGAACATTTAAGGCCAGATTGCGTCTTTTGGAAACTCTTAAAATGAGTTCTAGATCTTTGTGTCGTGATAGAATACAGTATCTTGAATTTTAATCAGGATAAAATAGCTTGTTTCTCTCCTGCTATCTCATTGGGGTTGGAGGGGGAAATGACTTTTGTTTTTCTCAACAGACAGCTTTTGTTTGTTTGTTTTTAAGCCTTTTTGGAAGGAAGGTTGTGGCTGGATGGGGTGGACAGACTGGTAATGGTATCTTATTACACCTAAACACAAATGTGCCAGAGGCATGAAAACATGGGGATTGATTGACAACAGAAGATGAAAAAGATGGGTATCCCTGAAGGTGTTTTTTATTTCCTAGGTTAGCATTCTAGAGTTCATAGGTTTGTATCAAAGGTTGTAATTACTACAACACGTATTACCCTTATGAAGTGATCAACTTTGAAATGGAGCCATAATAATGTCTTTCTGTTTTTGTACGCTGTGGAATCTGACCTTTTCTCCCTCCCTCATTTTGCATTTAAAACAAATGCTGTTTTGCAAATGGCTGTTACAAATCCCATAAGAAGAATTTTGCCAGGTAAATTCTATGGCAGCCCTTGGAAAGGTGTTGAACGGTATTTTTTTTCTTATTCCAGAAAAATATCTTAGTTTATGTTTGCATCTGTTGGTTTATTGTGGGATATACTTTGAAGGAGAAACAAGTCTATTAGTAGTAAAATAGTCTGGGAAACTTTTTTATTACTGTTACTCTGTTCACAGGAAATTCCAGTTACTGCAGTGATGCTGATATTAAAATGAATATTGGAAACACTAATGAAATAAATAAGAATTATTGGCTCGTCCTCTTAAGTATTGAATGAAAAGATTGTTTTGCACTTAGTGTTTCCATTGCAGGACTTCAACACGATGTTTCCTGTCCAGGAGTGACAATGATCAGTTTGGCTGTAATAAGGAAACATTTGGCTGAACAAAGGGTGACATTGGGCAAGAGGGATGATGCACGAGAATCGATGGTTCCAGCTGCTGCCTTGGCCAGCTCCGTTCTACTTTTCTGCTCACAGCTTTAATTTTTGTCCCGTGTCTAGACTTTTACATTCTAACGAAGTAACATTTAGTAAGTCAAATATTTGAATATTTGGGAGAACTACCCCTCTAGGTTGCTGAGTTGGGGAATAAAGCATGTGAGGTTTAGGTAAGAAAATACAGTGTGCTTTGGAGTGCTGGAATGCAATTGAAAGTTGTTTGTTGTATTGGTGTTGTGGTAGTCTGAGGGCTGGCAGAAGTTGAATATATTTTGTCAGGCTATTTTAAGGGATGTGTAACTGCATGCTTAGTTGATGGCTGAAATAATAAAAGTCTTTGGGTACCAGAGCAAAGTCAGAGCAAGGTTAAGCTATAAAAATGGAGGTATTGCAGTGAATACCAATGATGGTTACCCAGCATATGTAATTTTTCATGTCTGGCTATGGGAGAGGTATTTCTCACCCACCTCCCAGCAATCAAATAAAACCTTACCAGTTGTGTGTGCCTGTTGTTGCCCCCCTCCACCAAACACCAAAAAAACCCCAAAACCAAACAACAACAACAAAACCCACAAAAACCCACCGAACACAAAGCCAAAAAACCAGATAGAAAATCAGAAGCTGAGTCTCTGGGGCAGTGTACTTGCTGAATAAGCTCTGATGGAAGCTCTCCTGTTATTTCTAGCTGTACTCTATAATTTGCCTTTTAGGATGTTCTGGTGAGGCTGCACACTTTCTGTAATTGCACAAGATCACACTAAACTAATTTCTACCAAACATCTTCTCTTAGTATTTTCTGATAATCAGCACCTGTGAACATGGAGTACTCAGCCAAAAGAGCTGAGTATTAGCTGTTGCTGTAGGAAAATGGATGTGGTTTTATTTAAGCTGTACCATTTTTACAATCTGTAGTACAGGTTTTTACAAATATGTGATTGACAACATATATGATACTGTTGGTTTCCATATTTCCATTTGAACATCTAAATTTTAAATCCAGAGAAGCTACTTTGTTGGATTCTGTTTGTACAAAGATCTGCAGATCCTGGGGTTTGAGATCATATTTCTCTTAAGAGGGAGAACTCTGGATAATATTTGAAGTTATGTGCTCTGGGCTTTTTCAGTAAGTATTGTGTAATTAGCTTGTGTTATGCTCAGTTGTTCCCATAGGGTTTGTGAGGGCAATACACTGTGAGTTCTAGGGTTATCCTCTGCATAAATGCCTTTGGTTTAGGCAACATGCACTTCATGAAAACAGTATCTGATTTTGTGCCTGCTTTTACATTGGGGAAGAGAGGTAACCCTAACACTTCATTTCTTGCCAATCTGTTGGACAAAGGTGTTTAGTGCAGGCCAAGAGATTAGGTTTTGCATTGTTTCAGGTCTCTAGATTTTTTTTGAGTTTCTAAGAATAATTTAAAAATAAAGAAAGAACCTTTTCCAAAGAAGCTGTTTTGTCCTTGTCCACTTAACTTTGGGTGAGCCCTGAATGTCTGGTAGATGGCGGTGGAATGAAGGCAGAAGTTATCCCCAACAAGGGTTCAAGTTACAAAACCCAAAGTTAGAATATTACTCTGTTTTAATGTGGCACCGTTGCTGTGGATTTAGTTGTGAATCCAGGGATTAATTTGGGTAACTGAAAATTTTACAGACTGGTTGCATATGACACTAAATTCTAAAAAATGATGCAGTGGATAGTGAAATAAAATTACATTGGTTTGTACTCTAATATTAGAGAGCACTTCTTAGCCTCAGTCGTTTCAGGTTTCTGCTTTTGCCCATAGGCAATGTTGCCTAAGAGTTCCTGTTTCACACAGCCTCACCTGGTGACCTGGCTGAGGGAAATCTGATCTGGGGTGGTGTCAGTGACTGCAAAACAAGAAGTCAGCCTTCTGAAAGTTACAGCACGAAGAGCTGTCCTAGTCTTCATCATTGTACAGAATAAATCCTTAATGCTTCTTTGAAGAGCATTGGAGAGTGTTTTATACCTTTATTTGTCCAGGGAGAAGGGAAATTAAAATCTGGATCTTCAGGGCTAATTTTCTCTCTGTGTCTCTTTTACAGCTATCGAGTGCAAATCCTGTGTATGAGAAATTCTATCGACAGGTATGTATGTTCTGAAAGAACAGACCTCATCTGGATTTTAAAGAATTGATATTCTTTTGCTACGGGCTCAACCTGGCCAACAGTGTGTAAACAATAAAAGCTCAAGAAAAATTATAGTGCTTTAAAATGTATTTTCATAGTAGCTAACACTTAGGTCTGAGCTATACTGGTATAAATTTAATATTGGTTGTAAGATGACCCTTATTTTCTAGGGAACTGCCAGGTATGTATGACATACATCACTTGACAGTTCTAACAGACGGTGAGGTCTTGGTATGGAGCAAATTCTTTTAAAATGCTGTATTAATATATTCTTTGTTGCTTTTTACAAGTGGAGATGAATTTCTTGCATTTGTAGCTCAGTTAGCATCACGTAAGACTTGTATCTCACTCAGAATATCCCCAGAGTTGATCACAGGATGTTCTAAGGAGTGAAATTTGAATAGAAGGCCACTGAATGTGAAAAGAATGCTGTAGTTCTTGCAGCTTCACTCAACAGATGCAAATCTTTTGACTTTGTGATGTAAAAATAAAAAATACATATAAATAAAATATAAGAACATAAATTTTTTTTATCACTTGTCTTGTATATTTTGACCCAGCTATACTAAGGTGTCTTAACTCCTATAAATACAACTTGTTTTAAAAACTAGCTATTTTACCTATTCTATAATAGCAGTATTTTCTGTCACGTACATAATGTACTTCATTGTACAAATGTATTGTAAAAACTTTCAAGGAAGTTAAACTACATGACTGTGTAAAACAATTAAAAATAATTTTTATAATAGATCTGATGAGTAATTGATGAACCTGCAAAAACACAACCTCACAGGAAGGTTTTTTTTGCTTTGTGCGACTGGTAGTGTTCCTGTCTGTTTGTCCTAAGACAGGTTACAGTGTATATGGCCCCCTTATTTAGGAGCTTCTTTTGTGTGTCAACATCAGAATGTAAACTTATCTGCTGGAGAAGGGACAAGGCCATGATTTCTCTCCATGCTCTGCTTTTGGGTTGTGCTTAGAGGATTGGTCCCATTATCAAGTGCAAAAAACAGCAGTTCAAGTGTATCAGCCTATGATGTCTGAAAAGCCTGAGCTTTCCATTGTACTTTAATAAGGGATTTTCTCCACTTTGCAGGAGAGCAGCAGATTTTAAATTGCTGAACAAGAAGAGAAACTTTACCTTGATCTAAGTTCAGATGGCTTCTGGTGGCTGAAGGAAATAGTATCGTCCTCACAAAGTTTTCCTTCAGATGGACAAATCCACTATGTCTATCTGTAGGCATTGGATTAAAAACCTTAGGAGAGTCCCTTATCATAAGATATCAATGTAAGGGCACAAAAAAGGCTGGGAACTGATTGTTCTGCACATTGTGTTTCCTAGCTCAGTCCTTCTGACTCTCACTGTCAGGTACCACCTTTGCCATATGCCTGTCTGTCTCTTCTTCCTGACTGCAGTTGCTTCACCACTGAAGTGTGGAGCAAAAACGTGGATAAAGAAACTGAATTGAAGCACAAATGTGATACTGGTTCCTAAGTCAGAATCTTCCATTTGTTGGATACTGTGAATCCTAGTGAAACTGGAGCACTATTGGTTGTCCAGCCGTTTCAGTAGTGTACAGGAACAGGGATTCCTTAAACATGATGTTACTGTTAGTGAAGTGGTGCCAATATGGATTTGTTTTCCAGAGGATTATTTTTCTGACTTGCTCAGATGAACTCTTTGCTGCAAGCATTTTTCCTAAAGAGGAGCTTTCAAACGTGTCTGAAGACTTCCAGTTCCACTAGGGAACTTTTCCCTTCCATTCCTCAGATAAGGAGATGTCAACTTTCAAAACAGAAACATTAGAAAGACATTTCCCACTTTGTCTTATGGTGCTGGTGGAGTGTGCTTTTATATGAATAAATTCATCACCTGAAACAGCTCTGATGCTGAGCACACTTCCAGTTCTATCACAAACTTGAAGGAATTCATCTGGCAAAAGGTGTGTTGTGAAATGGGTGTAAATCCTGGCCTTTGTACTTAGAATGAGATTGGAATCTCAACCTTTCAATAGGGACTCTTTTCTTTTGAATAAGTATTTTTCTGTTTAACCTTTTATAGACTGACTCAAAGCAGGGTGAGGTTAAAGGATAGATTTAAATACGTGTCATAAAGCACTAGGAAATTACTTAATCACATGGTGCAGTGCAGCAGGGAAGCAGTGCTGAATTCATGATGAATCCTGAGCTGAAGCACTTCTCACTGTTACCTTCTGACCTAATCACATCAGATACATGTTTGTAACTTCTGATAATTCCTGGTCCTACAAAAGACAGGCTGTAACAAGGGAGTTGTTGGCTGATGCAGCTGTGGAAACAGCTTCTTGCATATCAGGGAAAAAGCCCTGCCAAGCTGGTATATAACTGACAATCACCAGCAATCATGCCAGTGCAATAATCAAACATAAGTAACCCCACCCCAGCATTCAAGACACAGTAATTTGTAAAGAACTGGAAATCAGCCCTTTAAAAAGGGCTAAAGTAACTAAAAATAGTTACTAAAATTTAGATAATTAATTGCACAAAAAGAAACTAGATCAGTATTGGGTTAAGCAAGAATCCTGCTTAAATCCCTTAAAGTCACCTTCCTCTGGCTTGGACTTGGGGAAATAAAAAGTAAACACAGCTGATACTGTGGTGTTTTGTGATGTTCTTGAAAGAGAAGTCCTAGGCTGGAGGTTTTCTGAGTGGATGCCAAGATTGTTGTGCTCACTTATGTGCAAGGTCAACTCCACTATTTGAAAAGGGGGTTTGATGCACTGTCTTGGCAACTTTGTGCCTATAGATGAACAGCTCTCCCATAACTCAATTAGCCTAACTGCTAGGCTGTAGTGTTTGTAACCTTGTTGCCCTGACCAGGGCATCCTCACTTACGGGAAAAACCCTCTCCTAATTAAAATCATACTGGTTATGTTGAAAACAAAAGATGTTTTCACTTTCCTATTAAATTATGCTTTTGGGATTGCTTTCAGAGTGTTTTGTTCCCTGTCAGAAGTGTCTACAGACAACTGCTGCAGCATTCTTTCCAAATGATAAATTCCCCACAGTCTTTCAGGAGCCAGTTCTAATCCCATCTTGGGAAGCTGTTAGCTGTGAGCACCTTGTGTATGCTGCACCTGTGAACTTGGGCAGTTGGTCTTGTGTTCCAAACACAATATTGAATATAGGCTTTGTTTAAACACAGAGCTGTGAGACTGTAAATGGTGCAGTTAGCAGCAGCAGCATACCTGTGGGATGTAGTAAGGCTGACAGTCTGAATTGACTGAAGATACCCTTAGTCCTGTTTTCCATTCTGTGCCCTTTTTGAGAATCCTTTTCTTTAGGCTCTCAAGGACTCTCAGCTTTTCCTCTATTTCCCTTGTCCTTACATCACCATGTGGGTGATGTAAGTTTTCCTTCTTTCTTTTCCCACTTGAAAAGATTTAGTTTAGGTACCATTTCCACTTAGGAACTTGAATAACTCTGTATTTTAATGATCTCCCTATAGATCCAGGGAGAAATTCGTGTTGGTTGGTATTCTGCCAATATCACCAACTTCTTCATTGTGTAAGTAAGTTTCACTTTAGGGAGTAAGTATTTCCCTCTGCTGTGGTGGTAAAGGTATCTTCAAAGCAGAGCCTTCTTTTTCAGACCCTAACAGTAATAAATGCAGAGATGGACAGTGAAATGTAATCAAACCTTGGAGTTTTCTGTTCTTAAAAATCACATGTTTTGATGGCATCAGGAAGAAAGGCCTGTGATTAGGAAGGGCTAATTAGATAGGTTCAGAAGATTGTCCTTAAAGTGACTGTTAACTTGAGCATTCTTCTTTGGTAGCTGTTTGAGAGTCTGTGTAAAGAGATGGCATCAATTCAAAAGCTAGTTTGTCATGTGAGGGTTTTTTTCTCCCCCAGGTTGACTCTGCTAATGCTGGAAGAGTATTAGCTTCTGATGCAGCTGTCTTCTTGAAAAAGTCTGGATTGACAGATTTGGTACTTGGAAAGGTATTTAATGACAATTATTTAATTTATTTAATTATCCTGTCTTCTTGCTTCAGTTAGTATCCTGTTTAAATTAAAACACTTAGTAATACTACAGGATACATGATCTTCCCTAATGTATTTTCAGTTGTTCTATCCAATAGTTTCCAACTTCAGAATCCTTGCTTATTCTACTATGTATGTAGCTTGTGGTGGAAATTAAAGTGATGTTTATATTTGTCATCACAAATAAGTGCTGTCAGGGGAGTTAAGATGTGAACTTTCCTCCAAGAGGCCACTGTAAATGGAGGGAGGACTTGCCAGCTTCCTCTCCATGCTGTGAACACTTTGTCTCTGTTATTTTTATGCTTTAGATTTGGGACCTAGCTGATACTGATGGCAAAGGTATCCTGAACAAACAGGTATGATTATTTATGTGGTGTTCGACTCTAACCATTACCCAGCCTTGAAACAAGATGAAAGTTGAATTTTTTGGTTTAGGAAAGCAGTTTTTCTAACAGATTTTTCTCCCAGCTTTTTCTAATTTTAACTGGCTATGTAATTCCCATTTGAGTGGAAGCTACAATAAATTAAACAGCCTTCAGCTGGCTCATCAGCTTTTCTCCAGGTTGTAAAATGGGTTGATGTGTAGCTGTGCAATCTGCTGAGAAGTAATTTAAGGTTTAATGTACTGTATTTACTAAGAAGGTGACTTTTTCCTCATAATCTTGTAGGAAACAATGCAGAAATTAAAGTTCTTGTAAAGTCTTCAGAATTCTTATTTCTTTAATTTTGGTGGACTTGACATTAGTACATTCTTTTTGGAGTTGTCCTTCCCAAGCTGTGGCAATGAGCAGTGTGGGGACAGACTTTTCATCTCAGTGGTGCTACCACAAGCTCTAATGTGTGTTGCTGTTTGATTTGAAATCCAGTTCCTTAAATAACAGTCTGTGGAGAGGGAACTGCTTCTTCCCATGTTAGGAAGAGGAGGTTTGGTAATGCCTACCAAACAATTTCGGGGTATTTTGGGCTTGTTTTGGTTCATTTTTCTGTTTTCCTCCGCTTCCGTCAACCACGTTTGGGCTCAGCTCAGTTCCTCCAAGATAAACAGCTGTAATTACACTTCAAATTTCACTGTTCTGCCGTAGAAGAACAGAGTGCTGAGAATGACTGCACTGGCCAGGAAGTTACAAATTCTTGGAAAATTAATTGCAAAATTTGTCTTACTGGAGTAATCCAGGAGTTGCTGGCTGCTGCTTTCTGTCATTTTGTGACCCCTTTTGAAGCCATGTGCAACTTTTCATGTATACAGCAATACTAGAAAAGCTCTTAATTCTTCTGAAATTTTAGGATTTTTTTTAAATTACAATTTTATATAATAAATCCTTCAAAATTTCTCTTCTTTCCCTGTAGGAATTTTTTGTGGCTTTGCGACTTGTAGCATGTGCACAGAATGGATTGGATGTTTCCCTGAATAGTCTTAACTTGCCTGTTCCTCCACCAAGATTTGTAAGATTTCTTTTTTAATTGAACATATTAGTAAGAACTGCTTTTAAGTGAACAATTAGAGGCGTTTGGTATAAGCACCAAACATGTCAGAGGGTGATGTTGTAGGGCAGTGGAGCCCTACAACAGGGAAAAATCAAGCAATGTGCAATAAGCTGCTACATGTTCTAGTGGGCATTTGAATATAAAATTGGGTATAATGTGAAGATATGTGATATTTGTTCTATTAGTGTTGTCCTTAATGGAATAAACATTTTAAAGTTTTTGCTCTAAATTTTGGTATGAGTGACTAAAATTCAGTTCTGGCTTTGAGAAGCACCTTCTGAAATAAGGGGGTGGTTTTGCAAAGTTGGAATCATGTCTCTTCTAATGTGTTTTGTGTTTTTTTTCCTTGTTTTTCCTTAGACTGATACTAGTAGTCCTTTGCTACTCAGTGGAACAGCATCAAGTGATCTACCATGGGCTGTAAAGGTAAACTAAATATCAGCTGTTGCCTAGAACTGTTACCTGCTTTGCAAGAAAACATGTCTTTCTGAGAAAAATGTAATGCTACGTTTCTAAAGTATAATAGTTACCATTCCTGTCAAATCTGTAATTGGGCTAATCGACCTAATTTAATAAGAACACTTGACCCTTGGGAAATCTCTTCCTGTTTAGAAATTTAAAATAAAGAAAAAAAAGGGTCTGTTACCTGAAGCCATAAAAATAATTGAAGAAGAAATCTCAGAGGATTTTGATGAGTCTCTAACTTAAAAATAATATCTTTTTGATGTTTTCTTATAAGCATCAGGAACTGCAACGTGCGTTTATTAAAAAAAAGTTAACGCTTTTGAAAGAGCTACTGCTTCTTAGGCTATGAGTGTGACTGTTAGCATAAGTAATATTTTTCTTCTGCCCCTGCAGCTGGAAGACAAGGTCAAGTATGATGCTATTTTTGACAGCCTAAATCCAGTGAATGGACTGTTGTCAGGGGATAAGGTGAAACCTGTACTCCTTAACTCAAAACTGCCAGTGGATATCTTAGGACGAGTAAGAATATCTTTCTTCTTAATTGTCAGTTCACAACTAATACCTGTGCTGCACTCAGCAGTACCTGTTTTTCAAACTGAAGATTTTTAGTAATGAGCCTAACTATTAAATAAGATCTTAGGAGTGCAACTGTTAAACTGAAAAATAAAATTTCTTTTGCTATTTGGATAGATGACCTCCAACTGCAGTGTATCAGTTAACACTTGGGTGAGGGCAGGGTGCCTCTGTCTCCAACTTAACAATCTCTCTGCTTTTGCATGGTTTTTATGTGAATTTACATTGCTCACTGAAAACTAATGCTGTTAGTCTTAATAGAACTTGAGATATGGTGGAGGGAGGCTGTTTTTAATGAGGTTTTAAGTAGGAAACTGCTGCAGTTTAGTCAAAGATCCCTATATTCTGCTTTTTATTGGTAGGTGTGGGAATTGAGTGATATTGACCGTGATGGAATGTTGGATCGAGATGAGTTTGCAGTTGTAAGTATCTTCTGCCTCTTGGGATTTTGAGAGCCTGATGGCAGGGTTTAAAATAGGTGCACTGTGTATTAATTTCTGGCTGTGTGGTTCATTTATTATCTTTATTCAGAGTCCTTAATCAAGTTTTAGTGCTGTTTAATGTTTCTGTCAGTTTGTTGAATGTCTCTCAGTACACAGCAGTAACTTTCTTTGTGGGTTAAATGAACCATTAAAAACTTACACCTGAGATCTGCTGTCCCATGAGACACTGAGTGTTTTCAGGGAGTTTTACCTTAACCTTCAGTATTTATAGAACTTGAAATGCCTCAAGGTATCCTTGAGGAAAGTTCATAGTAAGTTAGAATTTTAACACTATTAATGCCAGGACTGATGAAATAACGTAAGAAATGCTAAATAAGAGATGGCCACAACAAAAGAATTAGCTGCTAAGTGGAGCAATTTGTGGAAAAATGGTGATAAATTAAAGTGTTTGAAGTCTTCTCTCAAATAAAATTCCACAAGTACTGGTGCAAGCTTGGAGACTCATTTTAATGTTCTAAAAGATACTGAACTTCACTTGCTAAGCACTGAACCTCAAAAGAAAGTAGTAATGAAAAACACAATTTATAAGGCAATGAGCTGCATCAGTTGAGGGGCTTGTAAAGGGGAAACAATGAAAAAATGCTACAAAGTTATTTGTTAATTAATTCTTTAGTCTCTCTCTCTATATGTATATATATTTCTAATATCTTTACATCCACACACCTTTTTTTCTTCTTGTTCAGGCCATGTTTTTGGTATACTGTGCTTTGGAGAAAGAACCAGTGCCAATGTCCTTGCCTGCAGCTTTGGTGCCACCATCCAAGAGAAAACCTCTTAGTGTTCCAGGAGCAATGCCATTAATTCCATCTTCAACATCCACCAAAGAGTCTCATCAGTCCTTGCCACCTGTAGGCATTTTAGCTGCCAAAACACCATTAACACAGGTACAGTTCTGAAGTTACTGGGGCTTAGAAGATTTCTGCTTGTAATGCTGTGCTTCAGAGACTGCCTGTATGAAGAATCTTGATACAGGTTTTTAGTTTGCTTCTTGCCCTGTTGATTGGTTTTGGGAGGCTGATGGGAAGACCAGATATGGAGAGGTGTAAAATTTGCACTGTTTTACTTTTTCTAGATGTCTTCAGATATAAATAGTTGGATAAAAGAATATTGTTTAGTACCGGTCTTGAAGACATTTTAAAAACAAATTATTTCAAGCTCAAAAAAAATAGTAGTCCAGGTATATATCTGCAGAGCACAAGTCTTCTGGCTGAAGACTGATTTGAATAAGGACAACTTCTTAAAACAAATTGTAGCAGTCCTGTTATGTGTGTGCATGTGTGCAATTTGGAGAAGACATTAATTAAAATGGAATAGATAAATGCAAGCAATGGGAAAAGTAAACAAAAGGTCCAGTATATCCACCTAGACACAGGAGATTTGATTTTTGTTCTGAATGTGATTATTAAGCAACTTGATGCCTCTTACTCTCCCCAGGCATCTTATTTACTCCTCATCATTTTAGAGACCAGAATTTGGGAAATGTCTTTCCAAGCAGATTATAACTTATTCTGTTAAAACTAAGAAAAAAAATTGATAAGGGTATTTGAGGTAAGAACTTATTGCATCAAATGCTGCTTGGACTTTTGGGTACCCTTATTTGAGTAATCAGTAAGAAACTGGAATCCTAATTTTGGAAGTGCCAAGGTTTTGATCTGGAAATCTCCTTGTCTGAAGGTAAGTCTTGCTGTATGTATTGCAAAGCAGTGCCATTCTGGGTGAGTTTGTGTACAGCACCATTTGGGAGTCATCTGTTAATTGGCCGTGTGCACTGAAATTAATTAGCATCCATACATGCACTTGAAGCCATTTTCACTCAAAAAACCCCAAACATCTTTATATTAGCTGAGTGTTGTGAAAAATTGCTCAAGTAACAGAAGTGGCTCTAATTCCCATGTATACCTTCTTCAGATGTAAATTCTTCAGTTTAGAATGTGCCAACTATTAACGACCTGGACTTGAGCAGCTCTCCAGTCCCTCCAGCTGAAGCTCTCCAGCTGTGTAAAGGGGAATAAAATTGATAGAGCCAGACAGTCAGCAGGACTGTGACTGAGCACAGCGATGAGGGAGCAGATCCAGCCCCCAAGGGATGCCTTTATTGCATAGGCAGAGAGGTAGAGCAGCACCAAGCAGCCCTGGTGCTTCACTGAGGGAAATGCTTCACTTCTACTTTTGGAGTTGCTTGAGGATCTCTGCATGTCTATTTTGGAGGATAAAACTGGTTCATGAACTAGGCACCTGTATCACTTTTTTAAAAATCTGTGCTGTAGTCCTTGAGTTACATAACTCTGAACTGGAAACAGAGCTTGCCTATATCTTAGTATTTTGGTTTTGGTTTTTTCCCTTCTATCCTCACCTCCCTTCAGTGGGTTGTATCGCCTGCAGACAAAATTAAGTACGATGAGATCTTTGTGAAAACTGACAAGGACATGGATGGATTTGTGTCAGGTGTGGAAGCCAGAGAACTGTTCCTGAAGACAGGACTGCCTTCTGCTCTCCTTGCGCATATCTGGTAGGTTTTTTTCCTGTGACAGCTGTGTGGATGATGGCATCGTTCTCACTTCTTGCTATGCTGACATTTCTCCAAGTGAGGTTTTTGTATATAAGAGCATGGCCTTTGTATATTCAGTGGTAACTTACTTGCTTCTGCTTTGGGATAGAAATGGGTGGAAAACAGGTTTATGTCTGAACACTGATTTTTGCAAATACTGCACTTCAGCTATCCCTGTGTAGTTAAGACATCATAAGATCATACATCACAGGTATTTAACCACTGCTCCTACCCATGGACTGGGAAAGGGAATTGTTTCTATAAAATGGTTAGCATGCAAGATTTATGTCCCATCCCATTCTACAGCTTGTCTTCCCTTACAGCTATGCATTCATTTAGCATTACATTCATTACAGCAATGCCTTCATTACACTCACTGCTTTTTTAATTCTTTCCCCACTATGAGCTGTTGCAGGGGACTCTGAACGACTTTTTTTTTTTCCAAGTTATGGTTAACACAACCTCTAATTTAGGAAGATTATGAAAATGTAAATGAACTTGTGTTGGCTGTGAGGGTGTTGCTAGTGACCTACAGCCTCGGTTGTGGCTTTCACCAGAGCAGAGCTGTGGCCTCAACATGCAAAGTGAAAATGGCTGTGTGTGTTTGAGTGATATTTCCTGTGTCTATATTGTTTTGTTTTAGAGAGGAGATACACCCTAGCAATTTTCACATTTGTAAATGACCGCAAGTACACTAAATAGGGCTGTGCTTGGAGAAATGAGAATTTTTTTTATTTCATGTGCATCTCTGTACAGGGCTCTCTGTGACACCAAGGACTGTGGAAAGCTTTCAAAGGAACAGTTTGCTTTGGCTTTCTATTTAATTAATCAGAAGTTAACAAAGGGCATTGATCCACCTCAGGCTCTGACTCCAGAGATGATTCCACCTTCAGACAGGGGTGTCAGTTTACAGAAGGTAAGGATGGGTTTGGCATTTTTGGTGTAAATCTCAAACAAATTATGTTAACTTCAAAGGCTACACAAGAAGCAACCTCAAGTGCTGGCATACCTTAAATTTATCATAATATCATGAAGAAAACAAGTCTTAGGTGCAAAGAATTGACAAAAAACTTCCATCCATATTTCAAAATGAAGCTGTCATTTATTACATCTGCCAACCAAGCGGAGAGATCTTATGTTGGGAAAGCATTATTTTCTCTTTTAAAAGAATAACCCTGCTGCTGCCTTTTTAAAGAAATTTTGGTTTCCGTTTGAAATGACATGCACAAGTTCAGTGCTTTTCTCCTAATGTGTTCAGTTACCTTTTTCACATCAATCTTTTTTAATAAGTTTGGAAACAATGTGAACTAAAAGTTTAGAATTATATATTTGAAGTTTTAAAAGTAAATGGTCCTCCATTTTATACCTCACAGATAGTTTAGATATCTCCACAGTCTGTTGGTTGCTATCTGTCTTAATCCAGCAGTAAACTGTACCTCAGCAGTTCAATTTGTAGTTAATCAGAGTGGTAGAGGTCATCACAAATTCTTACATGTTTTGCACATCATGAAGTCTGATGTGAGTTACCTTTTCTTGGCTGTGCAATACACTGACCTAATTCTACAGCTTTCTTAAACAGAATGAAAAATTCACACCTGAAAAAATGAAACTCAAAATTTGGCACTACTTTTTTGAGTTTCTGTAACTGGTATCTAATTGGTTTTTACATTCTGTTTTTAAAAAGTAATTGCTTTATTTGCAACTCTACTAATCTTTTTTGTATGTTTGCTTTCCTTTCTATGTCTCTTTTCTAGTTTGGACTGTTTTTTCCATTCTGCACCACTCTGCTTTTCATCCTTATTATTCTGTCAGTTTGTTAACTCTGCTTTCTCAAGGTTAGAGAAACTTTGCTTTTCTAATATTTACTGTCTGTTGGTTTAATAATGAACATCCTTCTAAGACTCTCACACAGGCACTGAATTAGCTCAGCACATCTCTCTGCCGATTTCCAGTGCTGTTCATCTGGAATAACCCCGAGGTTCTCCCTTGGGCCCAGACCTCTGTGGCTGTTCCTGTTGGCTGCTTAAACTGAAAAGAGGAAACGCTGTGTCTTCCTGGTGAAATTGCTGGGGAAGCGGTGACAGAGTAGTGGCCCAATGTGGCATTTGGCAATTCTCATTAGGTTTAATACCCATGGGTTTGCTAAAGATATCTCAGAAAATGTAGTGATTAGAACACATTAGATGAGATCAGTGTTGGTTACTGCTGTTCTGTGGGTGTAAATTGATTTTATAAAACTCTCAAAGACATCAGTGTGATTTTTATTGCATTACTAACTTCAATGATGAGTAAAAATATCATGTAAGAAGGTAAGTTAGCTTTCACTTAGCTCTGTAAATCCTTTCCAAGAGGTTTTTTTACTAAATTGAGCTGAACCTTCAGCTCGTTTTGAGCTTTTTCAAAAGAGGTGTTGTCTTATTGATACGAAAGAACTTTTTTGTCCAAGATTATTGCTCAAGATTTGAACTCAAAGGATAAAAACAGGAGGGAGAGATAGGCTTTTTGCTGGTTTTCTTGATGTGGTGTGGCTTACATTGTGAAAAAAAACCCAAAAAACCAACTTACACGTCATCTTCTGAATTGGCCAATATAAAGGTAGTAACAGAAATATCAGTAAGTAAAGTGGTATTCCATTGTGGTTTAAAACTTGTTGCTGTGTTTCTTTACCTAGAACTGTTTGTAGTTGCCACTTGCATTACAAGCTATGAAAATTAAAATTTTATGTAAGGTCCTCTCAAAGAATTTTGATGGGAATTTCCTTTTATTATGACTTTGAGTTAAAAACTCAAAGTGCTGTTTACGTGCAAGTTGCAGTGTAGTAAATGGCAGCCTGTGATTCTAACTTCTGTCCTTGTTAACAAGTATATTGAAGCTAAAAAATGTTGGCTTTTATGTTCCTCCCTCCACCAATTCTCCTGAACGATTGAAAGTAAGATTGAACTACATTTTCCTCAAGTTTGATGCTGGCATTAGTGTGCAGAATTTCTTTAACTGGTGAAAGAAGGAGGCCTGGAAAAAGTTTTCCTTGCGGCTAATATTTCCATGTGTTCCTTCTATCCCTGTCCTAGGAGAAGTAAAAACTCCCATTGGAATGCCATGATCAGCTCTGCAAAACTCTTGTGTAATTCCTGTAGAACAGAATTGAACATCATTGCTAGTTTGCCCATTTGAGAAGCTGTGCACTAACCAGTTTAAGAATAACTGTATGGTTGGTTTTTAGTTGATTTTTTTTAATTCCCAGATCATACCATTTGTGCTAGTGAAATATGCATGAATAGTCTGTAGCTCTGCAGAATAATATTCTCAGCCACAGCGTGCTCACAGTTTAGGTCTTCATGGCTCTTGTTTTGTTTTTTTTTTCTTTTTCAGAGTATCAGTTTGAGTAAGCACATAGTTAATAACATCTCGATTAATCTGTAGAGAAACTTCAGCATTTAAAAGCTTTTGTGTTATTTTGGGGTTATCACTTGCCTTTTAAAATTATATATATATATGTACTTGTCCTGAATGTTGTGTTTGTCCTGGATGACTTTATTTAAGACTTGAAGGAACTGATGTATTTACAGGAGGTAGCTACAATGGCTGTTGCTTTCTGAGCATGTTTGTGTTGTGATAAGGCACAGAAGCATAATGACAGCATTTGCTAATTTCTGTCTTCAGCATTTGTTCTCTACCCATTTGTGTGTACTTTTTTTGAAACAAATAATTTGTATTACAGTCATTGTCTTATAAAGACATTAAGTAAACGGGAACTCACTGGTGTAAGTTACCCTGTGACTTTGTATTGTCAAAGTTTCATTGAGTACTCTGGAGGTTCGTGTTAAACGAGCTCAGTATCCCTTAAAGCCTTGCAACTCAGTGTCTACTGTGCAACATGAGGATCACCAAGGTGAAGAAATATAAAAGTAGTGAGCAAACCTTTCTCAAATTAATTCCAGGAAACCTACTAAACATTAGCTGTAAGTTAAACCTAATTTTAGAACAAGACCTATGGGTTTTTTGTATGATCAGGTAGTCCTGTGCTTTTGTGGAAGGTGTCTTCAAGGATTTGCAGGAGACAGACTGACTCTCTTTGAATTGAACTCTCTCCATGCTTTGGCTGTATGCTGTGTTCTGCTGATACAGCATCTGTACTCCTTGGGGGTTTCTAAGATTGAAGGTTTGAAATACAGTGCTACCAGCAGTTGTTACAAGAGGATAGCTCATGTTGCCACAAAAAGTGAAGTGAATGTAGTAGTTGGACAGCATAAGCTCTAGACTGACAGTGTTTACTTTTTATCTTTCAGAGCACTCAAGGACCGAATTCTGTAGCAGATTTTTCTGCAATTAAAGAACTTGATACACTAAACAATGAAATTGTGGACCTGCAGAGGTATGTAAAGGAGGAATAGCCAGAGTTGCCTTGGATTCAGTTGTGCTATTTACTGTTCTTTAAAAAAACAATTCAGCACGTAAGAGAAAAGCAGGTGGTAATAATCTGCTTTGCTAAATAAAGGGTCGGCATGTCTGTGGTACTGAGTGACACTTCTGCTCTCTGGTCACTCACATGAGTGCACTTAATGAGGGGTCTGTCCCTTCTGCCTTCAGGGTGTGTTTTGGACAGCTGTGTATCTCAGCATCCTGAGATGAAAATATTCTCCATTGTTCATCTTTATTGGCAGATGTGAATGGAGCCAATCTTTAGGATGCTGGAACCATACAGAAATGGGTGTTAGTTGTGTCTTGTTTGTAAAGGGCATTCTGAGGACTTTTTTTCTGGTGGCAGTAAGGAAGTGAGATGGAAAAGATCAGTAAGTATGCAGGGTAGGGAGTGGGAAGATGACTGTGCATGGACCTGTGCTAGGGTTTTGATGGTGGTAAAGATGGGGTTGCTTCTCTTCTGTGTAGTAAAATAAACTGCTGGACTGAGGAAAATTGTTTTGATGTCTGCAGACCCTTGGATTCCATTAATTATTTCTAAGGTAATTAAGATGATTTCAAGTGACTAAGAAAATCAAATTCATATATTTTCTGTAGTCTTGGTCATGTTCTTGAGACAGCAAGTATTTTTCTTCAGTGTTTTTCTTGTTACTATCATAAATCTACTGAAAATTCTATTAAGAACAGTAAATTCTCCTATTTTTTAAGTGAGGGTTCTTTGTCATGATGAAATTTGCCTCCCTAATTCATGTCACTTGCGGGAATGATTTTACTTGGCAGCGTGTCAGAGCACAGTCTGTTTCCTAAATACATAAATATTTTTTCACTTCACTTGCTTATTCTCTCTTATTACTTCCACTGCCTCCTTAATTTTCCCTGCTCTGCCTCTGCTGTTCTTTAGGTTATATTAATTCCAGTTTTGGACACTCACATTTATTAACCTGAAATATGATTTGTAACTGTGTATATTTGCTGCTAGTATCTTAGAGGGAAATAAATTATTGGCTGGCATGAATTTTTAGATGAAGTTGGTTGTCAGTAGGTGGGCTTGCAGCCTAACATGCAAGCCAGGCTGTTTAAGTCTTGTTTTCTTTTCTTACTGTGATATATGAAGGAACCATGGCCTTTGAAAAGTCACTGCTTCCATTTTTTCAGGGGCAAATGTACATTGACAATTATTTTAAATTGAATTATACTAGATTGTTGAAGACAGGGTAGGGCAACTATTAGTGTGTATCTGTTTTTAGAGAGGGGAAATTTACTTTGCTATGATTTAGAGGTTTAGAACAGAATGGAATTAACAATGTGCTAAATGTAGGAAACTTCATTTT
This sequence comes from Dicrurus megarhynchus, assembly GCA_013399195.1. Classification (NCBI taxonomy): domain Eukaryota; kingdom Metazoa; phylum Chordata; class Aves; order Passeriformes; family Dicruridae; genus Dicrurus; species Dicrurus megarhynchus. The sequence continues at coordinate 318,732 of VXAD01013566.1, read as the reverse complement.
TGGTGAATCCACATTTCTGTTACAATTGGCAAAGTACACTTTCAGATTTGATAGTTGTCATATAAAAATGTAATTTAAACTGAAGTTATTTTTGTTCATTATTAAACAAGATAGATTGTTCAGCTGTTGGACTCAATATGTAAAAATTCTAGTCTCTGATTCCATTGAGACGTGTCCAAGAGCTGCATTTTTTGAGACCCAGTAATAGAAATTGAATCTATTTTTGAAGTGCACTTCAAAAAAAACCAAACCAGACCAAAAAAACCAGGAGAGGAAATGGCCAAAAGAATGACAATGTTTTTTTGGAGACACTGAGCAAAGAATACAGAGGTGATGTCGTTGTGGCTCAGCAGTTTGTGTGGGAAAGATGTCTGGTAGCCAATAGCTTTGTTAACCTTAATTTGATAAATACAGTGTCAGGAAGGTGGAGGTTGAGGATCAGTTGAAGAATAAAATGCAGAACACTTATTGGGGAGGGTAATTCCCCTCTGGTGGGAGGAATGATTTGCCTCGGGACGTTGTGGAATCTGCATCATTTTGAGCCTGTTAGCACTGCTGTCTCTTAATTCTGTTTCAGTTTGCACTGTATTTTTAGAAAGCTATTTGAAGCTTTTTTTGATCAGCATTGTGGGAAGCTGGACCAGATGTTCTTACTATTCTTTTTTGAGCCATAAAACCTTTTTCTTCCCCAACAAACCCAGCTTCGCTTTCTTGCATTCGAAGTTAGCTATGGCCCACAAATTCACAGAATTTCTTCAGGCTTTACTGACACTACATTCCTCTCTAAGCACGTGAAGTAGTTGGGCTTAACTTGGGATATCTCACCAGAGATGTCATCCTTCACGTATGCTGGATAGCAACATTTAAATTGTCTTGAATTATAAATCAGGTTAAAAGGACCATAAAGCTGGTGAGTTGGTCTCTCAATAGCAATGAAAGAGCAAAACGTCCCCCAGAAAAACAGGAAAATCTTTCCCTGCCATACACTTGCATCAAGCCTTTGTTTCAAATTTCAGAGATCTACTTCAACTTAGCAAAGCAAAGAATTTTAATGTAGGATAGATCATTTCTTCTAACCTCTGGTTTGGAAGTAACTGAGCTGTTGCAGCAGAAGAGGTTGGGCATAACAATGTTGGAAGAAACAAGGCAAACCCTTGGCATGTTTTCTGGTTTTGCCAAACTGAACTACTACTACATTAGGAATTCCCAAAACTACAGATGTATGTGAAAATAAGAAATACTGGGCAACTATGAGTGTAGATAATGCTACCAGCTCTGTGCGTAGTCATCATCTTATTATGGAAAAGAACTATGATTTTTTTTTTTTGCTTTTGTATCTAAGGTGATTCAGCCTGGCCAGGGTTGAATGTTTGGCTTGAATGGCTCTGCTGACATGGGGACTTTGCAGTTCTCAGCTGTGACAAATATTTGCAATGTGCTGGCTCTCATTTATAAATGACTCCATTCACAAATTAGTATTAAATTTAGGGATTTACTAAATCACGAAGCATCTGCATGGGAGAAGCCATTTATTAGTCATTGCTTTTAGTTTATTTGATATGAGGTTCACCTGACCTGACTACTATTAAAATGCATAGGGAAATTGTATTGCTTTCAAAAATTGACTTGACTTGCTTACAAGTGTCCTTTGTTAGCAAGATCACAGTTCTTTTTGGGTTGTTTTTTTGGATGTAGTAAGGGACTTTATGATCCAGGAAATCTGTCATATGCAATAAATCAATTTTGTTACTGGTTTTTGGTTCTTTCAGTTGCTGAGCATTCATACAGGGGCATAACAGATAGTTTGTAAAAGAAATGGAGGCATTCAGAAGAATTAGTGAATTAAGTAGGCCTGTGTTGTCTTTTCTTTGAAACAAAGAGGCATTTCTGGGGGGAGGAGGGGATGTGTTATGTGCAGACTATATACACTCAGCTTGTTTTCCTTTGCCTGAGACTGCTGCCCAAGCTTTTCTTGTTCTGCCTGACAATACTTCTTTCACTTGATTCTTTCCAATTCATTGTTTGTGCTCTGATTTGGCTCATGGAAGTGCCAGTGGGTGGGTGTTGTATCCTGTTGCCTAGTCCAGATTGCAAGGATTTAGGTACCTGGCTTGTGTTGAAATAGAGAGGAAGTGATCTGCATCTCTGACAGGCTCCTAGGCACATCAGTGACAGTAATGTGGAAAGGCTGTACATTGACCATACATACATGCTTGCAGTTCTATTACTTGCTCAGTTTTCCCACCCCAGCAGGAAAAATAACAAGTATTTGTTTTCCTACTCTCTTTTATCATCAATCAGTAAGAATATGTATGAGTGTTGGCTGTGCTTGATGGGTGTTTGAGTGCTTGAAGGTATTTTTCAACCTGATTTGTACATAGATCTGTAGAAGTGCTTTCTTGAGACCTTTGTTCATGGAAAGTTACAGAAGCCAAAGCAACAGAGCTTGTTTCAACCCAGTGTTGGAATGCTTTAAATATCTAAGTACAGCTATGCTACACAGATGCTTAGTGAGCTAGAGGAGTGCGCTGTAGCTTTGATTGAAAAGGTAAAGATTTTTTTAGAATTTCCAGTTTCTGATGAATGGAGAGTGAGGAATTTTATCAAGCTTGAAGGATCACACTTAACAGAATAAGTAGCCTTTTTCTTCCATGTTCCTCTTTCCACATCTTTCCTTTTCCTTCCATTTAAACTTTCCCTTTGGGCATAATCAGGAAGTTGCTCTTTAATCAGATAATGAGAAAAATAATAGCAGAGTATAATCTATAGTAATTATTTGTCAGAGCAAATGTTCAGTTAAGATCTAACATCTGGGTTCTTTTTATTTCCATTGTGTGTGGTTTAGCAGTAAACAAAACTTTCTCAGCTTGACTAAGAGAACTTAGAGTAGACCTGCCTTGCTTCAGACACAGAAATGCTTTCTTCTGTATTAAATAAGAGTAAACAATAAAATAAATAGTTTTAGATTGATTAACAATCTGCTGCTATTAAAATACGAAGTTTCTTAATTTCAGTATATACCGGTAATACAATCTAACAGCTTTTCACTATGGTATTTCATTAGAAATGTTAGGTTTATTGTTTAAATTCTAACTTTAGTGTGTGTTTATTAACAGAATCTTTATGGAAGTAAATATCTAGAGAAGATTGTGTAAAAACTGTAACGCTTAATGTTTTTCTGCATCAGAGAAAGGAGAAAAGACTCTATATGCTGTCTAGAGAGAAACACTCATGATTTTTTTTATAACAGTAACACTTATGTTTTGTACGGGTTTTTTTTCCCTTTCCTAAAGCTATTGTTATGTCTGACTGATGGGAATTTATTGATGATAATTCCCCTGTCGTCAGCAGTCACTTAAACTTGAATAAATGTCTGTAGAGGCAGGCTTGATATGACACAGCAGATCACTCTGTGTGGACTGTCTGAGCAGATCGTAATTCCAGCAAGCCCAGCCAACCTTCCTGCTCCCAACAGCTGGCTCCAAAATCTGACAGGCAAAGGGCATTAATGGGCTCGATTGGCCTGTGAGAGTGTTCCCTGGCTGCTGTGAGCACAGGCATTGCTGTGTTTGCAGGGGTTAATAGATGGAATCTGATGCAATCCCTCCCACTTTTCCTAGCAGTTTTCATTAGACAAGTGCTCCATAGCAACAGTGAGATCACTGGAGACAGTATTTCATTGATTTCTGCCTCCCGCCCCCTTCCATTTTTGAGCCATTCTTAGCCCTGGAGTGCAGTTGGTGGAAAGACAGGGGGGTTTATGCAGAACACTTATGTGGGCTTCTGTCTTGTAAATAATTTGGAAAGCAGAAATCCCTTACATCTTTTGTGTTTAATGTTTCACTATGTATTTAAAGAGAGATACAGGCTTAGGGGGCTGGATAACTGTACCTGCTGTAGCTGATGTTCTGAAGTATTCTTGCATTGTTTGCTGGTCTTCCAGGGAAAAGAATAATGTAGAGCAAGACCTGAAGGAGAAAGAAGATGCCATCAAGCAGAGGACAAGTGAGGTCCAGGTAAATAAAACATCGAATTATTCTTCAGACACCTGATATTGCACCATGTGCTGCTTTCATGACAGTGGGATTACTGAGTCTTTAGATCACGTCACTTATCCAGTAAAAAGAAAAAAAAATTGGTGGCTAACAGAAAGAATGTGCTTTGAAGTGTATTTTCTATATAATTTTGGGTTGGTGTAGTTGTGTAAATTTATATAAATGTGCAAGCTTCTTTAGGGTATATAGCATGCATGGAGTTTAAATGAAAAATATTACAAAAGAATAGATTTTTCTTTCTTCCTTTTTTTTTTTTTTTAAGCAAGACTATCTACTGTGTAATTAAAACTAAAGAGGACACTGTAGCACTGTAAATTAATTAATAAACTTAAGTGGCTGAATTAAAAGGGTTTGTGTATAAGGCTGCTTCTTAAGAGGCACAGTAATTACCAGCTTGGGAGGAATGTTGCCTCGAGTTAATTTTGCCTAATATAAGTGAATTTTTAAAAGAATCTGTTGATTTTTATTTGAAAGGATGATATCGAATTTCTGGAATGTCAGAAAATTTAAATTTATAAGTGTTTTGCAGGTGTTAAAAATTATGCAGTCAGCATCACTGTTTAGGGTGCTGACTGACTAGGCAAGCTCTGAATTAAATATTGCAAAGCAATATTTCAATTAAATTTTAAGTTGCTGTTTAAAAAAAAAAATCTTCAGTGTGATATCTGACCACTTATATTTATTTCTAAATTTATTTTAAGAATCTATCATTTTCCATGATCTTTACTTAAGAGCAAATAGTGCAAGATTTCTGCATTTCAATTTCGGTTGGGCTGAAAAGGAACTAATGTGTTACAAGAGTTGTGAATTTTGTGCAGGATCGTTTAATATCCTTGGAGCCTGGATGATAATTAATAGTGTGACCTTTGAGGACATAATCAGATGCTGGCCTGTTGGTCACGCTGGCAGCATCTCCAGCAGCTGCAGGAATGCGTGTGGAAGTTGCCCATGCCTGTGCTCCACGGTCATTCCCCTCCCCACCCTGCAGATTCCCTTTCACACTGTTCACAGAATTCTCAGGGGTATTTCTGGCTTTGCACACAAGATTATTGTGTTGGTGTCTTCTGGAATCTGTGTGTGCTCATGTGAGGGTTGAGTTCTCTGCACAAAAGGTTTGTAAAGCTTGATAAAAACCTTACCTTGAATGTTACAGTGTCATCTGTGTGTGTTTGATAGGCAGCAGCATCGCAGAATCCCCTGAGTCTCTGTATCCTGAGCAGTGGTGTTGGAAGCAGCTGTCTCAGGTCTTTAACCTGTTAGTGGTCACACAAGCTGTTTGTTAAACATAGCTACAGAGTTCTGTCAGTCTGCAGAGAAGGGACAATCTATTACTGGCTTGTCAGAAAACAAGAAACCTCCAGGATCAAACAGGAAATGGCTGCAGCATTTATTTAATCTGGTGGCCTTTTACCTTTTTTTACTCCTGACTGTTGGAGGACCTGCATGTTTCAACAAACTTTCTAGAACTTCAGAGAATAATGTGACAGACTAAGGATACCTTTGCCTCATGATTTTATTTCTGGTTTTATTGTAATGGGGACATTTCTAAAGGTGGTATGCAAAACCAATTTGCTCTAACCTTCCTCCTTGCTTCAAGCTTGTTTTGTGGCATCACGCTTCAGGGTTTCTGATAACAGAATTCCTTCCATTGACACAAATTGTACTTTCAAATATAGCCATGATCAGTGATCAATCAAACTGATTTGTATAGGAGGACGGAAAGAATGACAGCTTTTTCTTCTAGAAAATAATTTCTATACTATGTAAATAGGTACTAAAAAGCAAAGACGGAAAAAGAGTTGTAAGGAGAATATAGCCTATTGATGGGGTTTGATGTGCTTATTAAAATATCAGGTGTTCAGTAGCAGAGACCAAGGGGTGGTGTTTGCTCAAAGTTACATGCTCCAAGTATCCCCCTCAACACTGGATTTTCTCCTTTCTTTATTGCAGTGCACCAATGCCATTAGAAAGTCAATGAAGTTTTACTTTTCTGTCCTCTTTCAGGCTTAACATTTCTTAGCGTGTGATTTTTTCTGGGGAGTACTGCCTGGCAAATTATTAAATCCATTGTCCATGGAAATATAGATCTCTAAGCTTCCCTTATCCTACACTATATTGGCATAAAGAGTTATAATGATCATAAATTTAATACAAGGATTACTGTTACCATCAAAGTGCCAGTTTGTAACACCTGAAATATCTTAGTGGTTTTCATATAGAATCTCATTCAGTGCTTGAACATTAAGATGCTTCTATGCTGAAGGGTGTTCTTTGAAATTGAATCTTAATTGGAGCCTGGTTTACTTCACTGTGGTGGTTTGAGGCTGGTTAGGTGCCAAGAAGAGGTATCTGAGTATTATAGCCACTTTTGTGTGTTTTATCTATTTCAACCTTTAATTCTGGAGTGGTTAGGTGCATATGAGAACAAAAACCACCACAGGTTTTGGGTTTGGTTGGGTTTTTTTCTTTCTTTTCTCTTCTGGCAGCCATCAGGCTTAGTTAGGTCTCTTCACTGCTTCTCTACTTCTGTGCCTAGGACAGACAAAAGTGGAGGTGATCTATATTTAGCTTATGTGGATGTGAATTCTTGCTTCCTGTAGGAAAAAGGAGGCTGAAGTCTCTTTAAGCTGTTACTTTTTCCCTTCAGTGCTTGTGTTAAGTGTCAGCTGATCCTTGCTTTTCAAAGCCATGTAAAAAATGAGTGGATCAAGAGTGTCCCAATTATCCAAGTCAGTAGCTGCTCTAAGAGCTTTTTGTGTGCACACTGGTTTTTCTCTCATGGGTTAGAAATAACCAGTATTTCTCCCAGTCTGACTGCTGTATACTGACATACTCTTCACTGAAATTCAAATTCAATTGGGGAGGTTTTTGTGGGGGGCTTTTTGTGTTTTGGTTTGGGGGATTTTTTTACTTGGTTTCGTGGTTGATTTTTTAACGTAAAAGCATCTATGATGTATCTTTGGGTAGTCCTCCAGTTGTCTTGAGGTTACCTAATTCCCCAGCATCTGACTGCTGCACCATATGCCTTTCTATTTCTATCTGGCTTTTTGTCCTCATTATGTGGAGGTGTTAGCACACAACACATGGATAAACTGTCTCCCCCACCAGAAAGAACCCAAACAAAACACCCCTAGAAAAGGAGAGCAGGATTGTAGCTTAGACCAGCACACAAATGTATGATCTAATCAGAATTTCATGTCTGCTTGTTGTCTTATCCTCCTTAATTTTTTTTTTTTGCTCTCTGTTCATTTTTTACTGTTGTTGATTATTCTTCCTTCAATTGCCATATTTTCTCAGAAAGGCTGCAATCTTCTCTTTTCATCTAATACTTTTCCTTTTGTATTAATCCTTTTTGATCTCCCTGTATTATCTCTTCCTCTTGACTTTGATGATTCTTTCTTCCTAATTTCTTTTCTTGACATGTTTTTCAGTGTTATCTCTGCAGCTTGTTGGAGTATAACCATTCCCGTGGCTCAGAAATGAAGTAATTATTTTATGATGCTACTTAATGTACTTAAAACACAAGATACATACTTGCTGCTCTTTCCTAAATCAAGAGATTCCATATTACTGTGTATGAAATGTGCATTTCTTACCCGTACTGGTACCCAGAAAATAAGTTTTTGGTTGATCCTTGCAAGATTAGGGGCAGGAATGCCCTAGGAGGCAGTGCATTTGGGTTAGTGGTCTTTCACCATGCTCCAAAAAACAGTTCCTATTTTTGGCCATGTGGTTTTGAAAGGGAAAGGAGCAGAATAAAGAATTTCTATTATCAGAGAATCACAGAATGGTTTTGGTTGGAAGGGACCTCAAAGCCCACCTCGTTCCAACCCCCTGCCATGGGCAGGGACACGTTCCACTATTCCAGGTTGCTCCAAGTCCCATCCAACCTGGCTTGAACACTTCCAGGAATGGGGTACCCACAGCCTCTCTGGGCAACCTGTGCCAGGGCTTCACCACCCTCACAGGGAAGGATTTTTTACTAATATCCCATCTAAACCTGCCCTCTGTCAGTGTGAAGCCATTCCCTCGTGTCCTGTAACTCCATGCCCTGATAAAAAGATCCTTTCCAACTTTCTTGTAAGTCTCATTTAGTTTCTGGAAGGGGCTTTAAAGTCTCCCTGGAGCCTTCGCTTCTCCAGGGTGAACAACCCCGGCTCTCTTAGCCTGTCGTGATAGCAGAGGTGCTGCTCTAGCCCTCTGACCATCTTCATGGACTCCTCTGGACTTGCTCCAACAGGTCCATGTTCTGAATAAGAAACTCAGTAAAATATAGCGCTAAAACATAGGACAGAGACAGTGTAGCAGCCTGAATAAAGACAACTTCTAAATTCAAAATGAAACCCTGACCTTTCTGTGAGGAAAACAGTTAATCCATGTGTTGGTGCATGATCTCAATACTTCAGTGAGGTTTATTTTACTGAAGAAAAGCAAGCACAAACAACCTGATTATTTTTATGTCATTGAATTAGAATCTGAGGATACTTGCTTGTCTGGTATCCCTGCTGGCTTCTGGAAGATAATTTGTTGACACTTTGAAATCTGGGTTAGCACTGCAGTTTGTACTGCGGAATTCAGTGGTTAGGGGGAGAGAGGGAGCAAATGTAAAGCTGATGTGTTTTATTTCAGGATCTCCAGGATGAAGTAAAGCGGGAGAGCAGTAATCTGCAAAAGCTGCAAGCTCAGAAACAGGAAGCACAGGAAACCCTAAATGATCTTGATGAGCAGAAGGCCAAGTTGGAAGAACAACTTAATGACATCAGGCAGAAGTGTGCAGAGGAAGCCCATTTGGTAAGGTCTGGTGGCCAAGGCCCTTGGAAGAATAAATGCCTTGTCTTGAAGAACTTGGTCTTGCAGAGTTACAGTTGTTGGGGCAGGAGAAAAAGCTTTAATGAATAAATAACCTGAGTGTCAAGGTTTTGTGATTGTCAGAGATAGGAAATACATCACTCACTTCAATGTTCCTGATTTAGTGTCAGTGTGCCAACAAACATATTGAGATATACTTGCACACAAATGAGGTTTAGAGCAGTTAGCAAAATTTTATAACACAATGTAATGTAGTTAGAAATATTTAACTACTGGGACTGATTTCTTAGTGATTAAAAAGATATCATCTTAGGTAATTTTTTTCTAATAAAGCTATTGTATTTCTTTAAGGTCTGAAATTGTCTTTTCAATACTAGAAATACCTCTGCTGGTCAGAAGAACAGCTAAAATAATCTGTTCTTACTGCCACCAGTAGAGAATTAACTGTTCATTCAGGTATGATCTATAATCTCTGCAATAGCTATGAGATTTTTTCCTTTTTCTGATCATAAATAATAGTATTTGGTTGTATTTGAAAGTGTTGTTTGGGTTTTTGGGTGTGGGTTTTTTGTTGTTTTTTTTTTAACTTGAAATGTTGTTCATGCTTTAGATTGCCATGCTGAAGGCTGAAATAACAAGTCAGGAATCAAAGATTTCAGCATATGAGGATGAACTGACCAAAGCCCAAGAGGAGCTGAGTCGCCTGCAGCAAGAAACTGCAGAGCTTGAGCATTGCATAGAGTCTGGGAAAGCACAGCTGGGACCTCTTCAGCAACATCTGCAGGATTCACAACAGGAAATCAATTCAGTAAGGCAGTGTGAAAGACCCACCCCCCCAAAAATATTTTGAGCTGGCAACGTTTAGTGTGGTTTGTCTTAAGGGGAAGGCGTTGTTTCCTTTTTTCTTCACTGTTTGCTCATGTCTTTAGTTACTTACACATGTGTTCTGTGCCAGTAGTTGTTAGGATTTTTAGGGGCTGACTTAAATCATACTTCATGGTCTTTCTCCAAGTTTATTAATTAAAGGGATTAATTTATTATACTCCATGGATAATTTGTCCTAATGTAATGAATGAAAAATGGATAATGCAGACTTCAATTCTCTGTGTCCAGGGGCACGCTCTCACAATTCCTTAATTGATGTGAAGTTGGTATAAAATTACTGATAGCATTTACTTAGTGCATTGTTGAAGGGGGAAAGTAAGGTGGATGTAAGAAGAAATTGGGTTGAGATTAGACACTGAGAAGCAGAGAGCTGTCTGCACTGGTTTTCAAGCCCTGTGCTTTGAGGTAGCTGCTGTTGCATGGAACATTTTCAGTTTCTCTCTGTAATCAGTGATTTGTTATTCCTTCAGTGATGCATGAGCTTGCACACCCTTTCCTCATGGTTCTCCTTCCCTGTTGCCAGCTGTGTTATATATTAGCCACTAACACTGATACCAAGTTGAAAACAAAAGGCAAAAGCCTGCCTTAGAACCCTAGAAATGGCTGACTTTTGGGGTGGTCATTTCACACAATTTACATCTGTAACTTGCTAACAACTCTTATAACATTCATAATTGTAAAATATGGCTTTTAGTTTAGAAACTGAGAAGTAAACAAATGGATTTTTTCATCTTTTCATCACAGCTAGAGGGAAGGTTATACTGTTTCAGTGTTTTTATATGGCAAGAGGTGCTTGCCATGAACAGATTTGAGACTGATAATGTAAGTGGTTATGCATGACTGTACCAATGACTTTTTTTACTAGGTTTTATAGCAGTACTCCTGTTTTTATTGCTCTTGACTCACAAATAAGGAACAGTAGGTGCTTTGGTGCTTTAGGTAAGATTATCCAATGGCTGGTCTGAGGTCAGTTAATTTGAAAGACACCTGGTGGTGTTTTTGCTGACACCCTGAGAACTCTATTAGGTGACTGACCTAGCAGAGTTCAGTGGGATTTAAGCACCCAAATATCTGAACTAAGTTTATCCTTTTGCATAACCTGCCAGCTCCAGTAATTCCTTCATAACTGGCAGGTTGGTTGTAAGTGTTTGCTGTAAGGCACTGCATTAAGCATGTTGCTGAAATAATAACATATAAATAGAAGTGTCTGCTTAGGAAGATTACTTGGCTTTTGTAGACTATAGAAGTCACGTGGGAGATGATAATGAAGTTGTAATATTCCTTCTCAGAAGATGAGAGTTCTGATAAAGCAGTCTTTTTAATTTCGAGTTTAAGGAAATTGCAAATACATAATTTAGGAAAAAAGCCCAAACCACACACACACACAGAAAAAACCCCAACCCAAAACAAAAATAAGAAAAAAACCCCAACCAAAACTCCCCAGCAAAACTAAACAAACAAAAAAACCCTGAAACATTTACAACTTTTCTCATGAGTTTGAGTAGCAACAAGTCTTGGTGTTGCCAGTGACAGTCTTCTTCATTGGCAAAAGGTGTCCTTCAACCACTCTGCACTTCTGCTAAATAAGATTTCTGCTTATCTCTCAAATTTCACCTGTTGATTGACAGAACAGGGTTTTATTATATTTGTTTTTCAAAATAAGATTTTCAGACATATATCACCCACCTTATATTTAGGAGGGGATGGCCATTTACTGGCTTCCATGTGCTGCCATACTGATGCAAATCCATTTCTTTCTGTTTACAGGTGCAGACAAAGCTTCTTGAGCTGAAAGAACTGGAAAATAACCAATTTAGTTGGCACTCTCAACCCCACAGTACACTTGTTAATGGAACTGTGGATCATTCTAGTCTTAGCAACAGCAGCAGTGAAACTGCAAACCTTAATGACAATGCTGAGAGGGAAAGCATAGCAGAAGAGGAACAAACTAACTGTGTGTCTCCAGTGAGTAGTGTTTTGCCTGCTTGATCATGATGAATTGCAGCTGTAAAGTTGTAATAAGTTAAGAATGGACCAAGATTGATTGTGTTTTTAAACACTTGCACAACTGAAATTTCAGGGTGTTTTTCTGAGGGACCGTGTTTCCACATATCTGAAAGTTCATAGAAAGCAGAAAAGGGGGTAATGTTAGCTTGCCTGGAAAGTGGCAATAACATTTTTTCTGTATTTATTTCCAAAGCAAAATATAATAAATTGAATAGCAGAATTAACATTAAAGGAGAGCAGCTGTCTCCATTTGGTGCAACAAGAGCAGAATAAGGAGAAGTACAGAAAATCTAAAACTGTCTTGCTTTAAATGTTCCTCCTTATGTCTCAGTAGATTCATGATTGATTTATTTTTTTAAAACTTTTACAGGATTTATGGAACACTAAAGTATGTGCTATAATAAGTATGAACCGCTTGAAGTATGCTTTAGTATATTCTGTAATTCTATTTAAAACTTAAAATTTTAACGTGCAGTCTTGTATTTACTTCTTTATGGTGAATTACTTTTATCCTTGTACAGATAAGGAATAGCCCTGAAACAGCAGTCTCTGTTGGAGAAGAGAAAGAGACCCCAGCTGCAACTGTTCCTAAAAAAGTGAGTTTGTTCAGGTTTGGGGGAGGAAAAAGTAGGTTAAAAAAAATCCTGGTTAAACTGTTTCAGGCTTGCGTGATGGCCATATAACAATAGAAGAATAATTGTCACTTCTTACTGGTTTTATTTAGTGTGATGTCTTGAAAACTTTTCATCTCATGTAGCAGGCAGGTTGTTGAAAAATATTTTGGATCTCCATTGATGAATTATATAGAATTCCAGCTGTCTCTTTGCTTTAAGCTTTAAGAAACCACTGAATGGTAACAGGAGATGACATAAGTGTTTTCCATCCTTGAAAGTCTTAAAAATTTAATACCTTTCTCTCTGTCTGCATTGCCCAGGAAGATCCATTTGATGCTGAATCTCATCCATTGCCTGATGTAGTTTCTGAAGCCAGCTTAGAGTTCTTCCAGTCTGACCCTTTCGTTGGCAGTAAGTAAACATTTGTGTCTAAGTGCAGATTTGCAGAAACGGGTCTTGTGTGAGCACATCAGACTCATCTTCACCTTGAGACTGCTCTTTATAGATTAAATCTGAAGGTGTGTGAGTGACAGGAGTGTGGAGCCAATAGCATTACACAAATAGAAGTGATAGAAATGAGAGTTCCGGGGTGTTTCTCCTTCCTTGATCTGGACTTCCTAATGAGTTCTGAAAATTGCTCCTTTCCCTCCCTGCTCTTCCTGAGGATGTCTCTTACCCAGCCCCTCCCTGCCCCTGCCCTGGTGGCATTTTGGCTGTAAATGTGTGGGCATACTTGTGATACATGTGGTGTCACTAATCTGATTTACAGCCCCAATCCACAAACGGGTCAGTGGAGGGTTCTCTGGGCTGTGCTGTGGGGTGGGTGTGAGTGGTTCAGAATGAATGGCTGTGGCCTACTTCTGGTGAGTTTGGCTCTCAGAACAAGGTAATGGGGAACTGCACCATCTGTTCATCTTGTGGAAGTGCTGGGCTTTATTTTAAGAACTTGCCATTGACGAATGGTGTTGCTCTGCTCCTATTTTTTATGGATGGAATGATCTGCCTATACGGAGCCAGTTGGGGAAGGGGAGTTAATTTGAATTAACTGCTGAAGCAGATGTTTTCAGCCACATTAATATGATTTAACATGCTTTCGGATCAACATGGTCTGATCAATTTAGCTTGTATTGCTTCGAAAGGAAAATAAGCTAAATTTGTTTCAGATCACTTGGTTTCTGAAAGAATGTCATTGCAGATTTAATATTTTTAATGAATAAATTAAACTAATTTAAAACAGTGTGAATGTTTCTGTGTAGATACTGCTTGATTTTTGTTTATATTGAAGTGGTCTTACAGCACATGACAATGCCTTTCTTTCAGAAGAGAAAAGGTCTGTCTGTTAAGAGCCAAACTTTAGAGCTTTGAGCACTCAGTATATTCAGGGGTAGATACCTACAGCTAAGAGACAGGATATCTGTCTCTCAGATTTACATGAGGAAGTAGAAATTAGTTGGGATCATGCATCCAGTACTGAAGTAAACACTTAGGAGCTATCATCCACAGTGTCTGTGACAATTAAACAAAACTGGGACTCGTCTCAGTAGCTGGCCTGGATTACTGCAGTGGTAGTACTGCATAATGTGGGTGTTTGTGGGCAACAGCCAACAGAAATGCAGCTTGGAGATGGCTGCTTTTGAGTGTGTTTCATGATGGTAATAAGCTGCTTAATGAATATTTGCTTTTCTTTTGAACAGATGATCCCTTCAAAGATGACCCTTTTGGAAAAATTGGTAAGTAAAACTTGTAATGTATTTGTTTTTCTAAATGGTTCTTGCTAGTGGGGAAAAGTGTCACCACTTTCAGAGGAAAAAAGTAAGTGGAAATGCCACAAAAAGTCATGATAAGATATATGTGGCATTAGCATCTGGCCACTTGTGTTATGGCCTTTCGGAGAAGTCCATTGCCAGTGAACTTTGCTCTTGTTGGAAGTTCCTTGGTTGGAATTTAGGTATGTGAAGGTGGTGAACAGAAGGCCCCAAACTCTTGGTGCCTTTTTTATATGCGTAGTAGGATTGTGCTCTTTTAAAGGCTCTTAACTTACCAACTTCCTCTAGAATCAAGTGTTGAAAAGGTGGGAAGTCTCTATTTAGAGTGACTGTATAGGCAATGTCATTGCATTGTTTGCTTGGTCCTGAATGGAGTTACTGGTGGCAAAAAAGCCAAATAACCAGTGGGAAAGCAATAGTATAATAGTGCCAAATAAGAAACGTCAGTTGGGCTTGGGGAGTGCAGGAGAGAAGGGCAGGAGAGTTCTTAGAAACATTAGGTTCTGTAAAATGCTTCATTTTTAGTGGACTTGGGTAAAGAACCTATATGCTGAGATGATTCTGGAACTGCTGTTTCATGATGTGTAGAAAATGTTGGCTTGTCTGATGTTTTGAATCAAAGAATACAAATTACTCACAGGTGAATTTCATACTTTAAAGGTCCTTGGCCTTAAACATGTCACTTTGTAGCAGTATGAAAAAAGTGATATATTGTTTAGTTTTTGGGATATGAGCTAAGTAAAGCAAGCAGAAATATTAAGGAGATGTTTACTTTTTAGATCCCTTTGGTGGTGATCCCTTCAAAGGCTCAGACCCTTTTGCAGCTGACTCTTTCTTCAAACAATCCTCCACTGACCCTTTTGTGACTGCTGGCACTGATCCATTTAGCTCTACAGACAACAGTAATAATACCACAGTAAGTTTGGTGTCACACCTTTTACTGCTTTCTGTATATGATTTGGACAAAATAACCTATTTTGTACATTGAGACATGCTTTAAAAAATTGATATTCAAAAATCATATGAAGGTTACCTCCGATCCCCTGGCTCTGTCTTGTCTTTTTTGTGTCCTATTTTCTAGAAATAGTCACAGATGAAATAGAAGTAAAAATAAAAACATTTTAAAAGAATTTCATTGTGGATCTTCACTGCTCCACAGCTAAGAGCATTTGACAGTAATGACTTAAGCTCTGTCATTATTTAACAATCATGGCTTAAGCTCTGTTGTTGGAGAGCTCTAGAGCTCTCCAACAACTCTATTAGTTCGTGGAACTTAATAAATGGAAAGAAACACAGGATAAACCTCACCAAGTTGTGTTGAGACACTTGATTTTTGCTTCCACACTCTATAGGATCAAGCGGTATGTGCTCTATTTTATCTGAAATCTGATTTGGTGTATGGGGTTCCCCCTCAGAAAAGTCAAATTGTTCTCTAGGTGTATGTTTAGGTTTTATTGTGTTTTGGTTTTTTTAATAAGAATCATCAAAGCTCTCTCATAATGTGGAGATTCCTACTGAATGGACCTCTTTCAAGTGTACTTCAGTGTAACTTTTAGTTGCTCACATTATAAATGACCAGTTACTAAATAGTCTTGAGCCTTTAATAGGGTACAGTTGAGCATAAAACCCTCTCTGGTGTAGACTAGAACTTGTCGAATGTGTAATATTTAAAGCTGATAGACAGAAGACAATTTAAGCAGCTAAAATTCTTCATGTCATTAAGTTTGTCTCCATTCTTTTGCCATCTCGTTTCCTTTTCAGTGCCGTTTCTGTTCATGCCTCACTTCCAGCTTTGTGTGTGCATAGAATATGCATAGACATATATAAAACTCAAAGAGACATGTGGACTAAGAAGCAAGTTAAGTGACTGTAGGGTGTGCCTGAGGTGCACCCACAGCAGCCAAGAGAGTGAGAAATCACTGCACCTGACAGTGGTGGTCCTGCCCATCCCCATGGTGTGCACATTGTGCAGATCTCAGGGTCATATTACACACCACAGCCTACACCTCCAGCCTTAAAAATTAGATTTTTACAGTCTTTAATACTTGGCACAGTATCCTTTTCAAAATCCTGATGTTCTAATGTAACCAATTCTTGGTCTTATTACAGTCCAAAGGAAGGAATAAAAGGGAGGTCAGAGCTGTGGTGTGGGATTAGCAGTGGATTCTTAAAATCTGTACTTCCGAAATTATGCTTTCATCCTAAATGCTTTACCACACGTCTCTGGAGTGTTGGAATCTTGTAGTTATAGGTTCATGAAGATGGCTCTGGTTATAGAAATCTGAGACCAAAATGAGTGCTAGATATTCTTGATTGTTGCGTTAGCTATTACCAAGTATGTTGCACGTACTGTACCTTTTTTCCATCCTTCCAATGTATTAATCAAAACAGAGAGGAGGAGTTTCTATTAACAGACTTGTTTACTGCTGCTGATAAAAACTATCTCTAGAGTGTGTTATCTTAAAACTTCTAAACTAAAATAAATCATGGCTGTATTCTTAGATTGAAGAATCTTTTAAGCTGAAAAACAAATTTCCCTCCAAAGGAATTTTTTATTTTAGACAGAGATATCAAAGAAGAATGACCCTTTCGCTCCTGGTGGAACCACTGTTACTACATCAAATGATCTAGGTAAAAGTAGATTATACATATCTAGTTTCTTGGGTTTTATTTTATTTGCTTTTACTTGCTTTTGTTTCTAGTCTTTCAATTGAATTTGCAACAGAGCATTTTAGGGATTTCCCATGTTTTCTGAATTTTCCTGTAAAGTGTGACATAAGGTGCCTGTTTTCAGGGCTGAATTTTATAAACCAAAACTGACTCTTTATCAGTAGTGTGTATCACTGAAGATTGATTCCACAAGAACTGTTCCTCTGCTTTACCTAAAACTGGGACAGCATCCTGGTCTAAGTGTTTGGACTATTTGGATGGTTGGTACTGCTTCCCGTTAGGATTGTTTTCTGAGATTTCATGTTACTTTCTAAGTAACATCAGGATAGCTCTGCACTACAAGAGTAGATGTGGAATAGAGTAACTACTTCATCGAGATTTTTTACTGCTCAAGTTTGCTCCTTCTGTGACCCTCTCTCATGTGAGGGCTAAATATGTTCTAGGGAAGGCTCTTAACTCCTATTTTCCTAAACTGCACTGACAAGTGATAATCCAAAACAGGAATCTATGTGTGATTTTGTATTGTAAACCTGTTCATTTTGATTGTAGGGGGAAAATGGTGTTTTTAGAGATGCAGAAATGAGTATGGCACTTCCGACTCTACAGTGGAGTAGCAGTTTTCACAAATTTTAGGCACATGGGAATGAAAGCATACTGTTGAGTTAGACTGGGATGATAGGAGGTTCAGATTCTTGATTCCACAAGTGGGTCTGCAGTCAGAAAAGAGCTCTGGTTCATTTTCATATATATACACATAAATATATATATATATGTCTGTATATGTATATTTATGGGTGTATGCACACAACAAAATACCTCTGTGTGTATACATACATGTATCTCAATAGAACATTTCCAGTAGTATGGTATTTGATACTTTCAGTGAAATTAAACTTTTTTTAATGTAGGAAAACATAAT
Organism: Dicrurus megarhynchus; assembly: GCA_013399195.1. Classification (NCBI taxonomy): domain Eukaryota; kingdom Metazoa; phylum Chordata; class Aves; order Passeriformes; family Dicruridae; genus Dicrurus; species Dicrurus megarhynchus. The sequence continues at coordinate 301,007 of VXAD01013566.1, read as the reverse complement.
ACCAGTATTTCTTTTGAATTACTTCCTGTTCAGGAGATTTATTATTCTTAATTGGAAGTTGACACTTAGAGTTTTTGAAAAAGTTACTTAATAACTTGAAGTGCTCACCTCATAAAATACTTCACTTGAATTAGTTTATGTTGCAAAATATGTAACAGTTGCTATTTTGTAGTGGGATTTTTTTTTTTTTCAGTCTTTCATATTTAACTTTTATTCTTGCTTGATTTTTATTTAGCTACAGACCCCTTTGCCTCCCTGTTTGGAAGCGAATCCTTTGAAGGTGGCTTTGCTGACTTCAGCACGCTGTCAAAGGTAATATGAAGCTGCTACTGCTCACAGAAAATGCATGAAACTGCAGTGACAAGACAGAGCTTACTCAGTTTCATTACAGTTTTGCCACTATTAAACATTTATGATGGCTGACTTGCTTGAAAAAGAGGTCTTGATAGCAAATTGTCCTGCGGTTCTGTGAAGAATGCAATCTTTTCAGCTTCATAAGTATTTTCTCTCTATTTCCAGTGATACTATAATTTACTTATTTATTTATTTTTAAATTTGCTGAGTTTAGCAGCAAAAGTATTACTTTTCATGTTTAACTGCTTTCAACTTTATAGTGCTGTAACAGTAGCCGTTCCTGATTTTTCTTTCTGTTCAATCTTCTGTAGTATGTGGATATGTGTAGAAACAAACAAAAGTCTTTTCTTTAGTCTTAGTCCAGACTTTCAGTTCTGATTTAATACTGTCTTATTGAAGAGAATGTCTAGTAGCACTGCACTGAAAATGTGTGTGTTGCTGTTTTCTTTGTTGAAGGCCAACAATGAGGATCCCTTCAGCTCTTCCACGTCAGGCTCTGTCAGCAGTGTCACCATAACTAAAAACTTATTTGAGGAACCACCCGCTAAAACTGAGGATGTTCCTCCTGCACTGCCCCCTAAGACAGGAACTCCCACCAGGCCCTGTCCACCACCACCTGGTAAGAGCTGACCCTGGTAACAATCAGCTGCTTCATGTTGGCAGAGGGACAGTAATTATGAGGGGAGGGTGAAGGGTTTGAATTTAAAATGAATGAGCATGATGTGAAACAAGTCCATTCCTGATCTCTTGGTCGTTTCCTCAGTGTTAAGTTTTGCTTGGTGTTTGGGATCATAGTTTGAAGAGACAAAGGATTTAGAAAACAGGAAAAAAGACTTTTTAGAAATGTGTGCAAGAACACAGCATAGCTGCAAATTAAGTGGTTACTAATGTGATACACTGTGAATCTTGAATTAAGTTATGCTCAAAGTGAGAATTCAGTGTGTTTTATACATTGCAAACACAAATGGGTTTAATGCAAAATGACATAAATGGGGTTAAATGACTGGCTCAGGTTTTCAGGTTAACTTTTTCTAGGTGGCCTTGCCAGAGCTTTGTAGCAGTAACAGTAATAAACTCAAGTTCCCTGGGCTGTTTCCTCCTCAGTGGTAGAGGAGTCCTGAGGGATGCTCCATGGCACAAACCACTCTGCTTTCCAGAAAGAGCTATGATTAGCATGGATAACAACACCTTCTTGTGGTTGCAACAAGACCATGTTACAACAGACTCCTCGCTCTCTTTTTTTTTTTGCAAACATAGGAAAATATATTTCTAGTATTCCTTTAAAAATTTCTGTCCTCTGTTTCATTGTCTTTATGAACTCTACTGCATCATTTTTTTCACTGTTACACTATATGGATGAGTCTTAAGGTGTTTTGAAAAACTCTGGCATGAAACTTAAACGTGTACTCATCTTTTTCTCAAAAGAAGGGGAACACAGTAGATACAGGAGTGCTCATACTGAAGTTTAAACTCAGCTGTTTAATGTCTAATGTTGGTGTGAGATCTGGTTCATGCTAATGCTTACAAGTAATCATTTCCATTGTAAATAACATGGAAACAGCTGACATGGCAAGTGATGATAGTTTGAATGTTTGATGTTGGTCCTTATTTAAACTTAAAAAAGATTTCTGACTTGATTGTGTGGGAGTGGCTGTGACTTGGTGCACTTTTGGAATACAAGCTTCTAGGGGTGAAACAGCAGCATCCTTAGCAACAGATGACTAGAAAAAAGTAGGCTGATTTGATATGCACGGTTAAAAATGTGGTTATCTTGATAACCATTCACAATTAATTATTTTCCTAATGGAAATAAAATTTGAGGTACTTAAATGTAATTATTTTTAATGACTCCCTTGGTCTGATTTGAAACAATGGAATGCTTTTTCAAAGAAATACCCAAAAATCTTTCTTTTAATTCTTCTCTCTACTGGAAAATGTGTGGAAGGGCTGATGCCTCTGAATTTGTTGCCTCTCTAGATACTGATAAGCATCCCCATTTCTTGATTTTGGGGAAGATTTGGTGGTTGTGTATTTTATATTCTTACAATTATTAACCCTTCCCATGCAGAAATAAAATTCCCTGGATGTTATTTGGAGCTGCTTCTCCCACATGTTTCAAGAAATAGGCAGGCGTTGTTTGCAAGTAACAGAATTGTAGAATCATAGAGTGGTTTGGGTTAGAAGGGACCTTAAAGATCATTCAGTTCCAACCCCCTGCCATGGGCAGGGACACTTTCCACTAGAGCAGGTTGCTCAAAGTCCCATCCAACCTGGCCCTGAACACTTCCACAGATGGGGCAGCCACAATATTGTCATCAGTGATATGTAGATAGAACATCATCAGTGAGAGAGATGGGTTATCTGGGAAGTGTCTAAGTAAATCATATGTTCCCAAGGGGGTGTTCTCCAAATCTCTAAATCATTGCTAGATGAAAGTCTCTTTTGCTCTTACAAAATAATTTTTAGACTAATTTTCAATAGTGATATGTGAAGTAATAAGCACTTTGGCTCAATTCTGCAGTTTTAATCTGAAATGGGAACAGAAGCACGTTTTAAAATACAGCCACTGCAAGCGTGGAACCACTTGCAGAACACGGTAGTAGAATTCAAGAAACTGCACTGAAACCTCTTGTGTAAACAGTAACATACAGAGGGAATGGTGGGATGAAACTCAGCTCAGCTATTCCTGAAAGCATTTGGGTTAATGTCCTCAAAGGTGTTGAAAGTTGGCTGGGGTTAAGCTGAAAAAAACCCAACAAGATGAGTGGGGGTTTGTCCCTGATTCTGTTTATTTGCAACTACTTTGGCAAGAGTTAACAAAACAGCTCAGCCTGTGATTGTCTGTTATCTTACTCCCTATTCTAAACTGCAGAAATTCCTGGTCTTAGCATAGTGAGAGGACATGGTGTTTTGAACACTTACAAGTGTAATGTATTTCTGGTCCCTGAATAAAATTGTGTTAACTTGATCCAAACAAATAATAAAAGAGCCTTGCTGGAATGATCAAAGACCAGATAACCAGAAAACAATACTGTGCCAACAGAATAGGTGCTCAAAACTGTTAAAAATTCTCTCTCCAAAATAGTTTATTAATACATAACTGTGCTCCTGACTCATTAACATACATGTGTTCCTTTTTACCTGATTACCCTTTCAGAAAGTGTGGGCTGTACCCTCATTTTTTAAATTGGCAGCCCTTCCTCTGAAGCTACAGCTCCACTAGTTTGTGGGAAGAGGTTGCATTCAAAGTAGCTTTTCAATGGGTTTTTTTTTACTAGTTTTGGCATGTTATTACCTGCTATCTTAAATTCATTTTAAATTCATTTTAATCTAAGGGAAAAGACCTATCAATCAAATAGACTCTTCAGATTCCTTTAAACCGAGCGATCCATTTCAGCCTTTCCCCACCCCAGACATTCCCAAAGAACAAGAAGCAGATCTATTCTGTGATCCATTTGCTCCTACCAGCATCAGTAAAGAGGCTGACCCCAACAATTTTGCAAACTTCAGTACTGTGAGTAAACACTTTTTACATTTGTTTCAGTATAACGGCAGCTTTGAAATGTTCACACTGAAGTCTTCAGCCTAATTTAAATTATTAAAACATATCCCATGTATGAAAGGGATATTGCTTCCAGTTAAAACAGTATTTACATTTACTTTACAGCTGAGGCTGTCCTAAAACAAAATGCTGCAAAATGTTGTAGTTAATGTTTAAATTGCATTGGTTTTATGCCTTTTTTTTTGTAAAGCTCCTAGCTTTTAGACGAGAGGATTTCAGAAATATCTATGTCCTAGGGATTATCCATTTTATCAGTGTGCAGCAAATTGAAATTATAAATCTATAACGAGCACACTGTTAACTATCCAATTAAAAATAAACCAAAATGTGATTTGAATTTAACTGTCACTGAACTGTTTGGTCATAATTTTAATGTACTGAAATATTGATAAACAGCCTCATAACAGTGTATGTTAATGAAATATAATTTGATGAGTTTTGAGTGCTTAGTGAATTCCAGACTTATGCACAATGAAGTAAAAAGTAGTAAGTGTCTCTTTATAACCAGAATTCATTTCATAGAAGTCGTGGTGTCCAAGCAGTAGAAGCAAATCTAAAGGTTTGTGCGTGCCTATATATTATTTTTTTCTTTTGAGCTTTTGCAAGTAGAAGTTTTGAAAGGCATCATCTCACTTTCAAGCCTGATACCTGTTAAATGCAATTTGCATTTACAGTATCTTGACCATACTGCTCTTTTTCTGTTCAGGCCTAATAAACTACGTGCTTGATTGAAGTAAACTAAGGACTGTCAGGCTCTCAAAGTACACTTGCACTGGTTGGTGTGTCTTGTAGCATGATAACTTCTGAAATGTGGTTATCCATCTGTGGTAGTAGTTAGGGGGTCTGAGAAGCCAGTTTGGAGGAGTGGCAAAAATGTTTATTATCTTTATGAAGGAAAAAGTATTATTTTCCAGCTGCAATTACTGAAAATACTGAAAGCACTATGGAGAAAACTCAGGTGCTTCTGCTTTTATTTCCCAAAGAAGCAGCTCAAAGCAGAGACCTGGAGTCTCTAACCTCTAACCCTTTCAGTTAGTGCTGGGACATCCATGAGAACAGGGCCTTCACCTATCTCTTAATTTTTCTGCATGTTTACTAGAAAGAAACTTCAGCATAATCTTTTGTATTTTATTTAAGATAATACCCTTAACTGTCTCTGATTCATAACCATTGTGCCAGAGGTATTTAGTTCACAGTCAGTTCTCATCAACATACATGGAAATAATCTGTTCTTTTTTTTCCCACTCTCATATCATGCTGACCTTTCTCTGTATTACTACCAGCCTTCTAACTCTACAGTTACCTTATTATTTTGCTGCTTCTTGGCATTATTTTCCATCTACACATTCAGAAACAGTCAGTTCATAGGTAAATTTTTGCGGTCATTGTCACTTGGAAAAGTCATCCCTAATGAAAGCAGGGTGAATCAGGATGGCCTACAGCGTCAATGGGAGTGTGCTTTGCAAAATGTTCTCCTGATTTATTCAGATTTTCTTGTATAGACTGATTTTTATCCAAAATAAAACTGTATTTGAATTATAGCACTTTCTATTCAGTAACGTTTTTGAAACTTAAGACTGAAATTTGAAACATGGCATATTTCATTAAAATACATCAGTTTGATGGCTTCAGTGCACTTCTTAGTAGTTAAACCTTAGACGAAGCCAATCTTAGTGTATTACAACTACAAAACAATATTTGAAGACTAGTGTATGTACAATTGTTGAAAAGCTAATTGTCCTTTAAACTGAGCATTTGGACAGTAATAATTATCATTGTATTATTAATCTGGTTTATTTTGTCTTTTAAAAATGCAGTATTCTACTGAGGAAGACATGATTGAATGGGCTAAGAGAGAAAGTGAGAGAGAAGAGAAAGAAAGATTGGCAAGACTAAAACAGCAAGAGCAAGAAGACTTGGAACTGGCTATTGCACTCAGTAAATCTGAAATATCAGAAGCATGAAGTTTAGAATAAGATTTTATCTTACGTAAACTGTTTTGTCCCTTTTCCTGAGTACCTAACCTATTTAAATGTTAATCAGAAAATGCATATATACAAGAAACTATGAAAGGTTTTAAATTTCTGAAAGTGATGTGAATGTTTCTGCTAAATTCAATCCTTTTGGTTATTGTTTGAATAACTGTTAAGTTTAGCATTCAATTTCTCTCAAGTTTTCAGGAGAACGAAGTACTTTTCCCAGCTGAAAGCAAATCAGTTTAAAATGCAGATAGAGAGATTGGGGTTTGACTGTAATCTATCAGCAGTTGGTAATTGAGCATAAAGTGAACACAGCAATTATTCTGTCATGGCGGACTGTCTCCCATCAAGCAGTTAGTCACTGGAAACCTTTTATCCTTCTGAAGGGGTTTTAGTAATGCCAGAGTTGTGGAGTGCTTTCTTTTACATGTATGCATATAGATTATTTTTCTCCTCATTGAAGATTTTATGTTAGATTTAACATAATCTTCATGGAATCTCCATCAGAAAGTGTGTGTCTTTCTGAAACCTTTATTGCTTTTCTTGCATGGTCATAGGTTTTAAGACAGACCTGTTATTTTGTGTTATAAAGCAATTAAGCTGAAGATTCATGTGCATTTGCTGTTGGCTAAGGTGACTGTCAAATTGTGAGACCCCACTGCTATTTGAGCCACTTTTGCCTGTGAAATATGCAGCTGAACTGGCAAGTTAATAAGTTCCATTTGAAATAGGATTGAGAACAGAAAGAAAAACCAGGTAGTCTGATTTCTATTTTTTTTTAACCACCGTTGTTTTCTGTATATGTAATTTATTGAATGCCAACTGATAGTTGCACCTTAAACTGAATGATTTCTGAATGGTCACTGAGTCAGAGTAGGATTGATAGAATGTTAATGAAAATAACTTAATGAAAATAACTTATTGTTCATTTTGAAAGAATTCTATTTGGAAAATCAGTTTCATTAAAATAATTCAAAAAAAATAATTTTATGCCCTAAGAAAAATGGATGGCAGCAGCATAAACATCTAGAAGGGGGTTTTTTCTTGCACTTTTAACCTGTGGTATTTCTTTTGAGAAATTGAAGTGTTTCAACACACAGCACTGGGGCAAAGGGGGAGAACTCAGCCATGCTTCAGTATATTTAAGCTCTTCCCATTACCTGTCAATGCTGCTGTTTCATGAGTTTGAGGGTTTTCAATTTTTCAGGAAAAAAAATGAGTTACCTGACTGGGATGGATTTTCTTTTGCACTGGGAGATGAGCATTTAAACATCTGCTCAAAAAAAGTAACTTAAAATTTTGCAAGTATTAAATAGTTATAACTTATCTTATACATCTTTGTAATGAGTGTACACTAATCTTGCAAATCATATGCTTAACTGGATTACATAGTTTCTTATCTTTTGTTAAAAATGTATACTCAGTGGACCAACACAATATTATATGTATATATTATATATATATTCCTGCTTTCCTTTATGGAATTTAAAGTTTTGAGTCATTTGATGTTACATTTCATGTTACTGACTCTGACTATAGGACTTTTACTCAGACTACCAACAAACCACTGCTGTGAGCTAAATGGCATTACTTTATGAAGTTTTAACTGTTTGGTTTTTTTTTTTTAAACAATTTGTTCAGGTGGGATTAGCCTCTATTTATAGACTTCCCTTTTGTTTAAAAATTCTAACAATAGCCTGTAATTATGAAGAAATAAAATTTAAGTACATAAATGTGAACTGTTTGCCTGTTTTTTCAAGAGGGTGCTGAGAGATGTAAAGCGTTGTATGAGTGCAATGCAGTATGAGGTGTTCTGACTGTAGTCCGGTTTCTGTGGCCTTTGCCACCTGACCCACCTGCCATGGGTCACCTTCACAGAAATAGCATCCAGAGTCAGAATTGTGTTGCCTTGTGTTATTTCCCCTGTAACTTCTTAGGAGTTTCATTGACCTACATATGTTTAAATTGGATGTTTCAGATTTTGAATATTTAGCAAAATTATTACTTCAGTATTGGAATGTTTTAGTCGTGCTTTAGCCTGAATCTTCAAAGTCATTGCATGCATGGATGTGCAACCTCATGTTTTTGTAATACTGACAGAATGGTAATTAGATGATACTGAGTTTAGATAACATATTTGTTCAGAACATTGGCAACTAAAGAGCTATGTTTTCTTGTTACAGAATTCTGTATAATGTAAGTGAATACTCTTCAATTTAATTCCGTTGTTAATTAGAGCGAACGTGAAGGTTGGCTTTTAGATGCATCCATTTTTTCTTATAGGAAGGAAGAAGACAGTAATTTTCCCAAATTAAAGATCTTTTTTGATGCAAGCTTGCCCTTCTAATAGGTAGAATGGAGTTTAGCTGCCCATGTGAGTGTTACTGAACTCTTGAATTATCTGCAGAGTTGTATTTGCAAGGACCTCTGAGGCTTAAATTAGGAAAGACACAGAAGTAAAGAGGAAGGGAGGGAAGACAGCATAATGTTATCCCAGAAAAGATGGGAAGGAACTTGTCATTTGTCAGCTGCCAAGCCATCAGTCAGTAATATCCTGAAACAAGTCATTTTCATCCACAATTTCTTTAAAGAAACATGAATAGCAAAACATACATAAATAACACCATCTGCATTCCCATTCCTTGCTCAGAATGCTTCAGAATTCCTGTTGTGCTAAAATGGAGACATCTGGAGCTGCCTGGACCTTTGATTTTGACAAAAAACAAAGAGCAATAGTTTTTAGAGCAGGTGATCCGCTGATAGAGGGGGAAAATGCTGCATTGTTTGGATGTGTGTTCAAGAGGTCAGGATGTTTTTTCTAGTTATCTCTTGGTGATTTAATAAGTGGGTATGGACAAACCACTTAATGCTAAGCCATTTCCTGTTCTGTAAGTGATAACAGGTCTCATAATTATTACATAACTGCTGTAATCTGGAAAGACAACTTTGTGCAGAGTAAAAGGAATTTTAACCCATTTTACTTGTGTGTATCCTGTTGGTAGGAGAGATGCTATGAGATGTTTTCTCTCTTGGTATAAGCAGCCAGTTACACTCCTATACAGGCCTATACAAATAACTGGAAATAGAGTAGGAATTTAACAGAAGTGCTGTTCTAAACGAGATATTTAAGGATTTAGTTTGCTGGTAATAGAGGGAGAAATTCTTACCTTTGACTTCAGAGGTCTGTCCCAGCAAGAGATCCTGTAACACTTCTGCAGATTGTCAGCTGTCTCAGGGTTGCATCTGACAGACTCGTCCTGATCCACTCAGACTGATTTTCCTGTGTGGCCAGACTTATTGTTTGTTCTGTTGAGACTACGTAGCATTGAAATTTTTGTAGTCAAAGCCAGAAGGTCTTTAGGGTTGTTTTCCATAGAATGCAGTATCTCCTGAGATGCTACATGAACAGGTGTGGTCACTTAACCAGAAAAAAGTAATTTTAAAAGACTCAGTGGGTTTTTAGGTAAAATCCTTGTAGAAGTTTTTTTTTAATGCTTAATGAAGCTCTGCTAATACCTCCTTATTTTTAAAATTAGGGTCTTTGAGTTCCAAACAGTTCTGAGGATTTTGGAGTACAAATCTCATTTGGGGACCACATTCAGTAATAACTTTTACTGTATAAATACCTTGGTTGAGGTTCAAACCACTGACCCTGAATCCTGAAAACTGCAGGTAAAGTCCTTGTTGAATGTTAAACTCATATATTTAAATTCTCTAATTTTCCTTAATATGCTATCCATTTAACTTAAAATATTTATTTTATTTTACTGTCAGATATTAAAAGCACAACTGTTCTCAAACATACAATACTATGCTCAGAGGAGCAAATTTGTCCTTCTGTTTTAGCTTTTTCAACTTTGTCCCTACAACATAAAATTCTAAAAGTTGTAAAAAGCAATTTAGAGTATATTCTGGGGTGATTATTAATAAAAATGTTCTTTAAGTTAGCTGTGACTGACTACTGAAAATGGGCTGAAGTGCAAAAATCTCGCTTCATTAAGAACGCTGTGAGCTGGAATGTACGAGCCTCACAATTCAAAAAATGAAATGTATGTAAACAGGTATCTTATGCTGGAAAACACAGGCTGGCATTTGTGCCAAAATAGCTCTGGGAAGGTGCTTGTCACAACTGCTTATGCTATCCCTCACTGAGCTAAAATGTTTGATTTAGTGAAGCCAATCATGACTTCTTGGCTGTTGTCAGACAAAGGACTCATCTTTCGATCATTGGATGTCTGGGCTCTTCTCTTGGAGCAGCTGCACCCTGAGCACTGGAGCGTGAGCCCGTCCTGCCACCCACTCCTTGTTCCTCACATCACGAGCCACATTGTTGGTGTGCAGCTAATAAATTCTTTCTTTTTTTAACCTTATACACCCACTGTTCCCGTTAATGTGCCCATTGTTTCTTTATGTCAACCCAGTCCTTCTGTTTGTCCTGCCACTCCCTTGGCCATGTATACCTTTGCCTTCCTTTGCCTTGTTCATATCATTTCACAGGCTCCTTTCTTCTGTTAATCTTTTCTGAGCTGTTATCCTTGTAACCCTGAAGCTGCGTGATTGATATAATTATAATGTAGATAATGGCCAAAGTAATGCAATTTTTTTTTCAGTATCACACATCTATTCGCAATTTCAATGGGTTTGGTTTTCTTTAATGGAAGAGGCAAGTTAAAATTTTAAATATTTATTTTGTTTATGAATTTTATGTTAATGAACAAATTAAATAATTTAATTATTTAGATCTAATTATTTATTTATGTAAGTGATTTGTTCATAACCTGGTCCATCTGAGGTGTGAGCCCTGTGGGGTGTTGCTCCTGTGGTACAACTCACAGACCCCTGTGCTGGGGGTAGACAGCTGCACCCTGGCAAACACTGCCTTGGCAGCAGGTGCAGAGTGCTGCTAATTGAAAACTTGGCGAAATACGAGTTATGTTTTCCTCATGTTTTTTCTCGAGAGGAATTAATTTCTCCAATTCCAGCACACAGTAGCGGTGCCCGCGCTCCTCTCGGCCGTTCCCGGAGCCTTTCGCCCGGGTCCCGCCCGAGCGCTGCGGTGAGACCGTAACCCCGGAATGTAATCCCGTCCCATTGCACCCCATCCCGTCCCATTCCTATCCCCACCGCCGGCGGAGGGCGGGCGCTGCCGCAGCCGCTCACCTGCGGGGGCGGCCNGCCCGGTACGGGGCTGGGGCGGGCCGGGGGGCCCGTCGGGGGACAGCGCCGCCTCCGCCGGGCTCTGGGGATGCTCCGTTCCGGGCGGGAGGAGGGACCGGGAGCGCCCGTCGCGGTGCCGGCAGGAGCGGAGGGTCCGGCCGCGGGACGGCGTGAGGGCGGTGGGGTTCCGGGCGAGCCGCCCGCCGGGCGCTGGAGCCGCTGAGGGCAGTTCGGGCCCCCGGACTGGCTCTGACGGGCCCTCGGGGCTGTGGCCGGAGCCGCCCAGGCCGGGACCGGGCCACCCCGCGGGCCGCTCTGGCCACCAGCCTGACCCAGCTGTGGGCAGGGACTGTGCCCACCTGTGCCGGCTGAGCCACCCCACTGCGCGGGCACAAACTGGTTCTTGCACTTTTAGGGGCTTTTCTTTTTTCTTAGACAAAAGCATTAGCTTGAGCTAATTACATGCCTGCGCAGCAGCCCTTCAGTAGTTATATGCAAATTGTCTTTGGGCTTCAAAGGGTTGCTGAAGAGCGTGTCATGTCTGTGGAAGACGAGGTCCTTTTGCTTGAGCTCCTGTTTGTGCAGCTTGCAACACAACTTGACAGCAAAACGCTGACGCTAATTACTCTGTAACTCAATACCTTCTTGCTTGCCCTCAGGAACGAGCTGCAGGTGGATAACTTTCTCCATTCCAGGTGTGCACTCCCACTGCCCCTAAAATACATAAACTTCCATTGTGTGCGTGTGAGAGAGTTGTTTCTTCAAAAGCTGAATCAGTCTGTAAATAACGTTCTTCCCCCATGATGACGGCCTGTTAAATTTTAGACATGGCTGTATTAAAGGTCAGCTTGTGGATTCTGTATTTGACTTAAGACATTTATTATAACCTATGCAGGAGTAGAAGCTTTTAAGAGTGCAGTTGTTGGAGAGGTCAGCAAACTGCTGGTAATGGCTCTGTTCATGGTTCTTCATCAAGTGTGGGAGCAGTGGTGTTCTCTCTCTCTGTGGCTGCATGCTTTCCCTTTATCTTAAAGTTGAAAACAGCAAATATTTACCTGAGACTTTATTTCTGCTGAAGAAACCATGATGGAAAAAACATTTCCTGAACTTTAGATTATATAAGATGTACAATAGTGCTGTTTTTTGGTGGCATTGATATTAACATTAGAGTCACTACAGAGACCAAAGGAAGTGGTCTAGTGGCATTTAAAACAGCAAAGTCTTGTGGGATTTAAAAATCCAGAGTGTTAGACTTGCTAAAATGATCAAAAATGACCTGGCTGTTAGTATTTTTATATACAATCTCTATCTGGAAGTACTCAAGGCCAGGTTGGATGGGGCTGTGAGCAACTTGGTACAGCACAGGTTTGGACTGAGATAATGTTTAAGGTCCTTTCCAACCCTGACCATTCAATGATTCTGTGATTTTTAAGAGCTTTATATAATTTTGCTGCCATGTTCTGTCTTGGTAATTCTTTCATGAACCAGCAATTTTTTAAATACTATTTTTTAACTCCAGGCTGGAAAGGTGGGCTCTGTGTTCGTAATAAGGATGTTAAATGACATCATTAAATAACCTGCAGGTGCTGTGTTTGCACTGACAACAGCAGCAGGCTGAGAGAGTCTGGTTGCCTTGTGCTTCAGGAAGTTCTGAATCTGGGGAACAATGTGTGTGGAAATATTTAGAAGCAGGAAGGAGCTGGGTGACTTTTGCCAGGTTGGGCAGGTTGTCCCGAAAGTCTGTGTTACTGAAGCTGCTGGAGCAGTTGGTGCTGGCTCCTCATCACCTTTCTGGAGCTCCATCTGCTGGAACCAGCTCTCCCATTCCAGGGTGACACTGCACCAGGATCTAAAGGATTTCAGATGTTTCCATTACTGTGCTACAAAGTGTTGAAAGGTCTATATCAGGACATTGACTAGTTTGTGGGAAAAGATTACTATTTTCTTATTGTAGGTCACATTTTACTTAAATCACTCCTTTAAAACCCCGGTGAAGCTCCTAGACAGTGTTTTCACAGAGCTGAATTTGTTTCAGCTTAGGTTTCTTTAAGTATCACGTATATTTCGGGAATAGATTGAGATTATCAACTCATAGTTGGAGGACAAAATGATTGAATGGACTGCTTGGAACTGAGAAGTAAACAGATTTTTGAGTAGGGGTGATGAAAAATGACCTCCCGTTTTAGAGATTTCCAGCTGTTGTCTTCAACTTGATAATAAAACTTCCAGTCATCTGTTGTGAAAAAGCAGTTGTCAGAAGAAAGTCTCACTGTTAGGATGGTCATTCAGATATACTTGACTTAATGGCTGGAATCTCAGATGTATATCAAACAGAATGCAGTACTGAACTTGGATGTCATTTTACATTTCTTTCTAACTAAAATTGCTGTCCTGAGCTGATGAAATTTTCTCACTGCATCTACATCAAAGTTTTTAGTTTTAGCTGGTCCTTGTTTCCTGTCAGGGAAAAAACAACAGAAAGATCCCAGACTGAATCAGAGTTCAACATCAGCCTCACTTGTTTTGGTTTTCATTTGTTTTTTCTCCTCAAGTAGTTTGCTTAGTTGTTTTTCTACTCTGAAATGGAGAGAATAATAACTATTTTCTTCTTGAAGCTACTGTGCCGAAGAATAACTCTTCAAAATGGCTTTAGCAATGCTGAGTGCCAAGACAACTTGCTACTGGTCCTTCTTTTTCTGTTCTTGAGTATTGATTCAGTGGGCAGGTTCAAGAGAGCTGTAAAGGTGTATTGAAGTGCCATGCTTGAATTTTTATTTGATTGGAGAGAAAGTGGCATTGTTATTGGTCAAGGTACTGTGAAGTATGCTTTGCAGATGACTTCTGAAGAATAAAATCAGATTGTTGGAAGCTCTCAGGGAAACATAATCTGAAATGTCATGTAAGGCAATGATTAAAGGCAAAGCAATAATCCCCTATTTGTTCAAGTATTTTGTGTCATACCTATATATTATTTTTATGGAGCCTAAGATACTGTTCAGCAGTGGAATGATAACAAAAGCATGATGTTTTTAAAGTTGCAGCAAAACATTTTACAGAGTAATTTATTCTGAAAATTCTTTGCATAGATTTAATGAAAAAACCAACCAAACAAACCCAACCAAATGAAACAAAACCAAACACAGAAACATTTCAACTCACATGAAGTACTGCAGGAAAATGCTTTTTGGGCCAGCACGTGTATTTCATCCTTTTTGTGTTGGTCACAACGCTGAAGTATGGAAGAAGTGAAGTGTAAATCAGCATAAACAAGTACACACCGGACTTCACAAAGGGCTGAAGAAAGGTGCACAGGGAGCTCTCTTGTTACCTACCAGTCAGCCTTTATCATTGCTAGGAAGTGCAGAATCCAGCCAAAAGGGGGAATTGCCTGACATCCCTCCCTAAATTCTCACCAAGTCTAATTTCTGAAGTAATACAGAGCTCTACCCTGACCTTGCAGTCCTTAGGAAAACAAACCTCACCGATTTTGTCTGGCTTCTTACCATGAACATGGCAGAGTGAGTTTGCATTTTGCTTCATGCTTTATTTGTTTGTTTGCTGGGTACCTAAACGTGCTCAATAGCATTGCATGATAGTGGTCTAGTGCAGCTCTTCCTGATTTTTTTTTATCTCATTAGTTTTAGTGAGATGAGAATTAGACCTTTAAAAATTGAGAGTAATTATGTCAGAAGTGTAGGTGGACCAGAGGCAGTAAAACTGAAAAGTCAGAGGACTTGAAGAAAAGAGCAAGTGGGTATTGTAAGGTTGTCTAAAAACCCCCAAAAGCATGATACCAATCACATGTGACCTTCAAAGTGACAAAGATTGTAGATCATCTGAATTAAAAAAGAAGAGCTATTAAAGCTTGCTAAATATTACTGTGCTCTGATTTATGATGAAAATTTACTCTTAATTGCAGTGATCCTGTTAATTTCTGTAATGCTGAATATATTTGTTTTATTTCACTGTTCATCCTGCATGAGGTAACTTTTTCTTTGTGCATTCCAATAAATATCAGTGCAGTTGCAGGATGTTTGGGCTTATTTTTGTAATATGCCAGACTGGATTGTGTATCTTTGTATGTATTTTCATTCTGTTTGATGCAGGCAGTTCTGCTGACTGGGAGTGCTCACCCACAGTGGTGCATTCAGTCCTCTGAGCACTCGTGGCAGTACAACAAGGAAAGGGAATGGTAGAAATGACACCAGTACATTTTATTTGTCTGAGCAAACCTATCTTAATGAATTTATTGCACTGTTTGCCCATTCAAGTACAGGATGAGAGCTGTGAGCCTAATGCAAACTAGATCCTGCTTGGTCCAAGTTAAACATGGTAGGACCAAGGGCAGAACACGAGTCTGCCAGTTCCCTGGTCTTTGTGTTGCTCACTGGACTGCTTTGCCCCATCCCTTTGATTTGTGAGCCTTTTCTGGAACAGAAGGGCCTTTTAAAAGACCTTTGACATTGCTGAGGCATCAATAACTCAGTGGTTTGAGAGCTGAATTAACTTCAAAAATAAATGGTGTCATACTCCATGTACAACTTGAAATACTATGATATCCTGAATTCCAGAATTGCATCACTGTTGTGCCTCTATGCAGAATAGTTGGAGAACACGAATATTGAAACCTTTCCAGTTGCTTTGTTGTTTAAGTAATGGCATTTCTGCAGCACCGAGGAGTCTTAGACGTGGGCCAGGAAAGTGTTCAAGAACACAGAAAGATAAATGCTGAGGTATTACCAGCTTGGCACATAGAACAGGATGGGATATGGGAGAATTAATTTTCTTGCATGATCTTATTTGCTTTTGAATTATGAAGACATTTCTGTATTGTCTGAAAACTGAATAGTAACAAATTATTGTGAGAACTGCTTATTTGCTATTTTCATCCAAGTTTATTTCTGATCTCACGTGGGTTTGGAAATGCTTGCAGAAGAAAAGAATTCTTCCCAAGTGATGTGCTTTTTGTTTTCTTTGAATGTAGAGATTTTTTTCAGGCTCACAACATTTGTAGTGCACTGTTGCTCAAAGAAATCAACTGTTTAGAAAAGTGGTAGTGAATTTAGGAATGACCTGGAAAACTGGAAAAGACTAAAGGAAGTAACCCCAGGTGTATCCTGGTATCTCCTAATGTCTCTGTGATTATCCAGCATTAGGAGAACAGAAAATGGTGTCATGGCAAGAATTTATATATTCAGGGGTGATCCTTTTGAAAACAGGCAGTGGGAAGGACATCCTGGGGTCAGTGATTGTACCATGGGATGTGACCTGCTGACCTTTTGCGCAACAAAGGGCACGGGGAGGGACACTTGGGGACGCAGCAGGGGCTGAAGACCCCCAGACTTTTTCCTGTTTACACTGTGAGGTGATAAAAGCCCAGGGGCTTCTTTGTTCAGATCCCTCCTCAGAGGCACCGGCTCAAGCTGTTACTTTGTTACTGCAGCAAGATGAAATTATTTTAAGGATTGGGACATCTGAGACTCTGTTATGGGAAATCTGAGCTTGAGCCTGTCTCAGTGTGGGATGTGCAGCTGAGGAGGGGCTTTGGTCCCAGCTCAGGTGATGGTTGTGTGACTGCCAGTGGCTCCTGGATGGTCAGACAGGGAATTTCCGTAACACTGAAATGGAGACCTTTGAAATGTTCTTTGGGATGCTCCTCACATTTGTGAATGGTTGAAGTGTTAGCACTGGTGAAGCTTAAATGGTGTTTGATTCTTTGTATTTTATTCTCCTCCTCCAAATGAAGTTACCCATGCACACTACCTCAGCTGACTTATGCAGATAACGTAGAATTGGCAGATAAGTACATCCATATTTTAGGATATGACTGATTTAACTTGCTTTTAATGTTTCACACTACTGAAGGAGCTCTTGAATTACTATTAAAAGCATTGCTACAAAGGTACAAACCTCAGACTCACCTTTTTTTGTAAAGTTCTGATAATTACTGAGATTGAGTAGTTTAGCATTTTGCACAGTATAAGGTTCAAGATGCTTTTTATACTGAAGAAATCTGTAAAACCCAATGACAAATCACAAAGCTTATGCACTGCAAACTCATAGTAAGAAACCAGTCGACATCATGCACACAGTGAAGTAAAATTATGCATAAATATGGTAACTCCCATGGTCAAAAATCATGTGTCCCTTTCCTTTTGACCATGGAAAACATAATTTTTTTTTTTTTTAAGATGCTTTACTGTTCATTAATATTCCAGATTTTAGTTTTGCTTATTTCAGTTTATTAATTTTGTTTGATACTGCTGTTGACATAGAAAGAATTTGGTGCTTAAGTAAAAGGGGTATTGGCTGGGATATCCCAAGAAATTGTGCTTCCAACTAGAGACAATGGGGATGCAGTGGAGTAAGGAGAGCAGCTCTTACTCTAACTCCCAGGATATACTGTGGTTGTGATTTGTGAAGCAACCCCACTCATGGTCCCTGGGGCAGAGAACAACCATTTCATAAACAACAAAACCACAAGGAGAACCATATGACTGTCCTTGCAAAACCTGCCGCCCAAAAGAAAAAATGGAAAGAACCTTGTAGAACCAGCAGGGAAACGGCTTAAATGTGGAAATATTTCAGATCTATGTTTTTTACATCTGTTTTCTTTAGTTAAAAGAAAACATACATATGTGTGGGGAAGGAGAGGTTGCATACTGGAGGATGTCTGAGCATATAATTGTGTCTAGAGAAGTGCTATTCAAATAAAAACCTGCCAAATCAAGTCTTGAAGAACTTGGCAGAGACAGCCAGAGCCTTCACCATACAGGGCTTTAAAGACTATTTGAGGAATACAGTATTAATTAGAAATTGTACAAACAGCTAGTGAGAATGACGAAAAATCTTTTCAGAGTAGCCCATGATCCCGCCGTGGAAGCAGCCAGTTAATTTTAAGTTCTAACCAGTAGTTATTCCCAACCAGGGAAAAAAAAAACCCAGTTATGTCTTTTATCTCCTGCTGTGGCCCAGGTACACAGTGCTGTTAGGAACACGTAATGGAGTCTTTAATGGGGCAGCCTGTGGATCTATTACAGTAATTTTTATACCAAATGCAGCACAGGCTTTTCCTATACAGGATGCCATAAAACCAGCAAGAGATTTAATCAGGTATGTTAATGGATTCGAAGTATCTTCCTGGAATTGTCCTTTGCTGGTTTATCATTTTTGGGTCTTTCTTCAGCAGTGTATGTCTTCATTATTGGTACTGCTTTGTGTAATCTAGCAAACAGATAGTTTTTGACATTAGATGCTCTTGGAGAAACTAATTTATATAAGTAGATTGTGGCTGATCAACTTCTACAGTCCGGCTCTCAAAATGAGAGGAAGGACTGCTAATGCTGCCTGTATTTATGTACAGGGCTGGTACAGCTGACGTGCCAGCAAAGCAGTTCAAGGGAATACACTGTTTCATTTTGGGCAAAATCAGCCAGATGAGCTCACTCCACTGATTAAATTGTTAGTGCCAACTCGGCTCATTTTCCATGGCAATAAAGAGAGATTGTTGCAAAGAGCGTGTAAAGTCTCAGTTCCTCCCAAAGGTACAGGAACTAACAAAAAAACAGCAGTTCGGCTGCTGGGTTGAAGCCTGTTTTGTGGAGAATCCTTGCTTGGAAGAAGTACTTGATTGTCTCTCTCGCCTGTGTGCTTCTCACATTTGCAGCAATTACTGCCTGAGTGCTGCCTGTCAGCTGCTCTCATTTGGCTCTCCGTTCCGGTTCGCGGGTTTCTCATGTGGCCACTGCCACATGCAGTAATTCTTGTTGTTTCAGGTCTGTAATTACAGGGGTATTTGGCTTCTGCCTGGTCTGGACAGAAGGAAAGGTGGCTGATGCTGCTGCTCATTCCAGACGGGTCTGTAGATCAGAGATAGTCTGGCAGCCGCCAGCCCCTCCTACATTAGAGGTATCCAGCTGTAAATATATCCAGTGGCATATGAACCTGGTGTGCCACGGAGTGGCTTCCAAATCGCTGATTTGTAGGATGCGGTCAGTGAATTAGCGATGCTCCTGTTCCCGGGGCAGTGTCCAATCGCAGTGTGGTGCCGCAGGCAGGCGCTGCCCTGCGCTCCCACCGGGACTGTCACTCGCAGCTGGCTCAGGAGCATCGAGTGCTGCTGATGTTCGAGCCTAAAAGCTGAGTGGGCTTACAATGACTATGTCAGAACACGCAGGAGACTCAGCAGAGAGGTGAGTAGCAGCACACAGCATTTTCCATTTGGCTAAGAGGCAGTTCTGATCCTGCTGTTGGAAGCAGGAGGGAATCTGCAGCCCACTGAAGCATGACTAATCAGTTTGCTAAAATGCTGAGCACCCTCGAGTTTAAAGTATTTCTGCCCTATTGTTAACAGTGACAAATGATGGGTTGTAGCATTTATGTGAGGTGTGTATTTTTGCCCAGGTCTTAAGCCCTCGACTTGGGAGCTACATCCTGTGACAGGTTTCCTTGGAGTATGAGGGAAATGTGCAGCTTCTGGTTTTGCTGCTGCTGTGGCTAGCACTGTGTCTTTAATTGTTATTCCAGAAAATATGCCAAGTAATTATTGTATCTTATTTCTGCTTTGAGCTCCAACAGTGGTTTTATTCTTTGTCATCTTTCTGTTTCAAAGGAATATTTTGAAAAGGTTTATTTGTATTGAATGGGGTAATTCTCTCGCATGACAAGAAACTAACAAACAAAAAACCCAGGTAAAATGTTAGTAGTCTAAATATTTTAAAACAGGTGAAGATGTGCTTTATGTCATGTTAAAAATGCTATTTGGATCAGGGACACAGATTTAAAAACAGGAAGGTAGGAATTTTAATACAATCAGCAATAATTGACCAAGTTTTAATTATTAAGTAGGGCTCAGAATAGGCAGACATGATATTGCATTTTGTATGAGACGGATGCCAAGGCTTGGTTAATCAATGCTTGCAAAGCACTCAGAAAGTGTCTTGGGTGCAAAAGGATTTGCAGTGTATCTGAAGTTGTGATGACAAAGCCACTAGGAACAGCATCACATGATGTTTCTCTCAAATTTACAGTCCTGTTTTTTATATATATAATTATGCTCTTTATTTTTTTGCAGTCATTATTCCTAAAACCAAAATCAAACCACTGCTGCAGTGGGTGGTTATGAGTGATGCTATCTGCTTGTGCTGTGCTCTCCTGCCTTTTCCTTAAGATGTTATCAGGAATTTGCTTTCTGTTTTTCCTTTCAGCATTCTGTGTTGTGCCATTTTTTAAGGAACTAACACAATTTGTAAGTCACATGATAGATCACGTTAGTTAGAGGTGTTCAGAATCAGGAACATGATGAGGATTTGTTTGTATTTTGTTGGAGGATGTTTTGTACATGCTTGTATACAATATATTAGTGCAGTGTAGCTCTTTGATCATTAGATACAGATGTTTCAACTGTCCTAACACTGGCTAGGTGACCTTAACTTTGTTAGTGCAGGGCTTTATTCTTTCTTTTGTGGATTTTTTTTTTTTTTTGTCCAGCAGTTCTGGTGGTGATGAACTTGGGCCAAACTAACTCAGCTGGTCTGTATTATCCTGTTGCCAGTAACTTAAAGACCAGCTGAGAACCCTTGTGACAGGTCAGGCTGACATCTGAATGTTGTAAAGGAGAAAAGTACAGCCAGAGTAAGTCACTGAGAGTCTTCTGACTTTGAGATACAGCAGCAGGTTTTTTTTCTTTGAGTGCAATAGCCCTTCTTAGGGACAGTGGTGTTCCCAGGAATATGCACAGTGGGAAATTTTAACCCACCTCTGAGTTTGTAGTAGTCTGTTGCTCAGGCACCACACTGAACATGATCTGAATGAAGGCAGATGTTCCAGCAGCAGTCAGTGTAAAATTCTGATGCAGATTGACAATGCCTCATCCTTAAAGTGATAACATGATCATGATGTCACCAGCTGGGGTCTGGCAGCCTTACAATCAGATGTGCATTGTCACCCAGTGCTTCTGTGTTCCTGGTACCTGAGCTCATCAAACTGCTGTGCTCCCACATGGCAGATTCTGCATGTCCAGGTTCTTATGTAAAGTATGTGCAGTTTGTATTTTTTTTTTTTCCAGAAAATGGAAGACTTCAGTTGCTTTTCAAATGCTACTTGGTGAAAGCATAGTTTAAAAAAACCCCCAAAACCCAAATCCACAAACATAGTAGGAGTCGCTTTCACTTTTTGCAATCACTAGAGGTGAAATAGCGGGTTATGCAAGGGAATAAATCTGGAATTGAGCAAGAGGGGTTCAAATGTAGCAGTAATGCACTGGTAGAAGGAGAACAGATGTGCTGAGTTTATTATCTCTTCTGGCAGGTCATCTACATCAGACCTCAATGTGGCACTGCGTGAATGTATGGCAGCTCTGGATTTATTTCTTAACAACAAGTTCTCGGATGCTTTGGCTTCTCTACAAGCAAAGTAAGTTGATAAGATTTCCTAGTTTTTGTCTGTTTATTTTTCTTTGCTTCACCATCTCTCAAGAGAATTTGACCAGACAGCTGGTTCTCTGTTAATAGTTGATAAGTCTGTATAGTTTTTGTTCAGAAGGGGGTGGTAAGTTAATGTGTTATGTTTTGGGGAAGACAGGTAAGTGCTTTGCACTTGTGTGAGTAAATAACAAGATTGATCAAAGATATCTACTAAAATTATGGGGTTGATGTCCAAAGAAGTAACCTCTCAGCTGTAGTGCAATATGAGATTCTTGCTCCTGGAAGAGTAAAAACTATCTTCTGCCACAAAGCTGTCACATTTTATTTTTGTCTCCTTTCCCATATTTTTTCACACACTGTGAGCATCTGAATAATTACAGTTTTGTGCCTAAATGAGCAATTGTCTATGAATTGAAGGCTTGAGAAACATTAGGTATGAATTCTTTTTTTGTTGCTGTAACCACTTGCAGAAACTTTCTCACAGCTTATTTTGCAATTCAGTGTTGTGGTCAGGCACTCTGTTTCCTAATTATGTCGCAGCCCAACATGTAATGAGTGGCCCAGCTGCAAGAAGTGAGGTCATGAAATAGTTCCTAAAAATTGTGTCTTTACAGTGTCTGTGATCTGTCATACCCTGTCCTGAAGTTATCTGTGTTCTTGTCTTGTTGAAGTCTGTGGTTAATTTAAATTGCTCCCCCACCCACCCAATTTGCTCCATTTATTTTTGAGCCACCAGCAAATTACATCATGCCCTCCTTTAGGACACTGGAATATGAAACAAGTAAAATTCATAGGTGATGCAGTAGTGTGTATTTGATATGCATCAGGGGTAACAACTCCTTTGCTGAGGTATCAGCCTCATATTTGATGTCAGAATCTGTAGCTTAGCCATGTAAGTAGACTCTGGGAAAGACATTCATGATGAATTGCAACATCAGCTGTATTAATAATGCTGGCTTTATTCACAGCAGTGTTGTTTAGTGTTTATATATTATCAGAAAACATAATAAAAATGGTAAAAAGAATAACTGTGTTTTCATTAAATCCTGACAGTAAAGCCCCTGTACCCATCTGGGAATGCTCACTCGGTGCTTAGCATAAAATCAGGGGATATTTTATTGCAACAGGTTTCCAAAACACTGCAAAAGCTAGAGGCTATGGGTTGGTTTTTTCTGTAAATCCATTTTTCTTCTGTTGCATATGATTTTCATTCAGCTTTTGTTGGGCTCTGCAGAACATATTTCATGAGCTGATACTCTGTTTTTGTACCTGACTGTGTTCCACACTGCAAACCATTTTGAAACTAATTTTTCATGTTAGCCTGTTGTTAGGAGGAGGCCCTTATTCCTGTTGCCTTTGGCAGTGAGGGAAATAGAGACTTAGGATCTTTGTGAGTGCAATGAAGAAACAGGATGCTGAATTTCCCCACAGATGAAATCCATTATGGATGTACTCCATCTCTTCAAGGAATGAGAAGAGTTGTGGAGTGGGCACATGTGGTAGCACTGAGTATTTTCTTTCAGAGCTACCAGTTCCTCACTGTTCCCATTTAGTGTGCTGAGGTTTGAAATAAGTTTTCACAGTCCATAAACATACTATCACTGTTTAGAGAAATACTTTTCAGTTTTTACATGCTTGTGAAGAATTTCGTATCTTAGATTTTTGCGGCTTTAATGCTTCTGGTGTAGGAGACACTGTGCTCTCTATTACATTAATGCAGATTGACTAAATTACTCACATTTGTCTTCCACAATAAGTGTATTTTCAACTAATTTGTACCATGTGAAACTGACAGCAGATTTGGCACAATGTGTGGGGCTTAAAATCAGAAGAGCTTTCCTAGCTGCGTAAAAGTAAATATCTGAGGATGGTGTCTAGACTTGTGTTGAGGTAAGGCTCTTTTTTCCTGGTAGAAAAGCAAATCCATCACAAAGAGAAGCAAATCCATTATAAAGAAGAGATCTCATTTCATAGAAAAAATACATCTGGTGTTTTTGCTTCGTGTTACATAATTTTCTTGTTTCCTGAGCTACCTTTTGGTTTTAAGAGTCAGTTTTCGTTATTATTAACAATCATTGTACAATACTGAGTTCTGGTTATCTTGTGGTTTCTGCAGTAAGTGTAATTAAATTTATCTTTTATATGGAGTACTCATACTGCATCTAAGAACTCTTAAGAAATTCCTAAAATCCAGTCACCGAGCACAGCAATAATTTTCAATATGTAATGTGTTAACTGCAACATGCGTTACACTGAAACTGTCCAGTCACTGGCCTAGGGAAAAAAATCTCATCTTCCTTCTCAGCCCTGTAAATCCATTAAATGCTGACTGGATTTTAGCCCTCGTGTAATTGCAAACAAACAATAATAAATTAAAGTTTGATTCTGGTGAGATGTCCCCCTCCCTTCCCAAGACAAATTCTTAATATTTTAATAATTATCCTGAAAGAAAACATGGCATAATCACCTGATAACTTGCTGATGTCAGATCCATTGGGAGAATGGTAAATAAGATAAGTTAATGACAAAATTATCTGGACCTCTGGATGAGCTGCACCACGTGTGTTGCTGCTTGCAATATTAAAGGAATAATAAGACAATGATTCGTTCCAGGCAGCTGACTTTACTCTGAAAATAGACTCCAAAAAGACCTTGGCATTCTTTGGTGCAATATTAATTCTAGAATGACTGCGTTTTGAAAGCTTTTCCTAGGAACTGATCACCCAAAGATCAGGTGTGATTGTCAAATGGAGAGTGGTGAAGGAGTAGGGGGAAGTACACACAGGTAGAGTGAAGCTGCAGACAGTGTTTGGATAAATGTGTTGCTCAAAGCCTGAGTTAGCTGTTTATTGTAAGGAATGTCATGAACAAGAGGAAGGTTGTTATTTCTAGGGGTTTTTATCTTTTTATACCTAAAGTCTGGAAGAAAACAACTTTTATAGTCTTCGTAAATAAATTAATTGCTACCAAAACCTAACTAAATTGCTAGTTTCACCTCTTTGCTGGAAAAAATTAGTAGATTCTGAGTTTTGGAAAGTGACTTCGATCAAAAAGACTCAGGGGTTCTCTTGTTGAAGTGCAGCTTTTTGGCTTGGACCATCCTGGTGGCTTGTAGTAGGAAGGGAGCTGGGATGGTGGCTGACTGGAGAGGTCTTTGCTGGTTGTTAACTTATTACTACTGAGGAGGCTTTGCAGGAAACAGATTTTTATCAGAAAATGTCAGTTCTTAAAATTGGAGCATTTCTGTGGAGGCCCCTGCCATACATCTAGTGGGTTGTTCGGACATTGGGTGGATCTTGGGATCAAAGATGAGGAAAGCCTTCAGCCCCTCTGTGTGACCACATTCTCCTGATACAGGTTTGATTTGGGCATTGATCCCTCACTTCTGAGTCCTCCTGGATGAACAGACTGTTGACTGGTCTGTGGAGGGTCTTTCTCACTCTGCTGTTGGATTTGTTTTGATTTTTGGAAGCATCTTGATATTAAATCAACATATGGACTCGAACCTGAGGTTTCTGTGACTTAGTAATGCATGTCCTGTCTGCTGGATTACTGTTAGAAGATCTACAGAAAGGATTTTGGCACTGTGTTTTTCCCAAAAGATTACTAGCCCTGGGTTAATTCTGAGGTCAAACCAAGCCAAGCTTTTTGATTTTCGTAGTTCAGCTGGAAAGCTGTGACTGTCCTCACTTAAGCACTTGTTTTCAAGCAGGAATAAAAGTGTTCTCCAACAGCTCCAAGAAAGGGCAGTGATGCTAGATGATAACGATTGCACCATAGCTGGAGAAGAGGCATGTGGCAGAACTCCATAAGTGCCTAAAGATATGACTTATAATCCTCTTATTCAGTCATGTGATACCAACTACTGGGATAAGTCATTAATCACAATATTAGTTGTATTCATGTCATACAGGCTTGTTAACTCCAACAATGTCCTGAGGAAATTGCTGCTGAGAAATCAAAAGAAAAGTAAAAAGATACCAAGCTTCATTCTGTATCCATCCATATGAAACCCAGGCCTTAAAACTCCTGGCAATACACCAGGATATAGCTGGCAACTTTAATTGAATGGTTAATAGCACGGATAAGTTGCATTTCTACCAGCATCTCCACCCCTGAAAAAAAAGAGCAAATTTGAATGTTGCTAAATACCAGTTGGCTAATGATAGACATTAATTATTATCTCCTTTAAATATTAGAAGCAAAATAGATTAAACCATTGATTCAGGAAGGGGTGGTTTGGTTTCAGAAACAAATTACTGGAGAGGGAAATCTCTCTTTGCCACATGTATGTGAAAAGTACCAATTTTCCTTTTAGTGCAGTGAATTCAATATTTATCTGCTTTGATTTTTGGAAGCAAATTTCTATAATTTTGGAAGGGTACTATTTCAGTCACTTCCCTGTGCTTTGAATTTGAGCCTCTGGAAGGGTTTTAGTTTAGTAAATACAAGATGAAGTGTGTTTTTCTGCTCCCAGTGAGGCTGATGAATAATCAAATGAACAGAAACACTTCATCAGGCTGGCATTTCAGTGTGTTCGTTTTTTTCTACTTTACATTATCAGTCTACTGAAAGAATCATGATCTACAAGGCCAAGAAAGAGCTGTCCTGACTCCACTGGATTTTAACCTAATTTCTCTATTATCTGTCTGTTCTTCTTAGCTTGCAAATAAGGTGGATGGTAGCATAGTCTGGGGCTTACAGCACTTATGGCACCAGGTGATTTCCCAAAACAGCTTTTCTGCTAGATTGGTTTAGATGATGAGGGCAAGTAGGAATTAAGGACAGCCACAGAGCATGGACTGCAGTGAAGTTTGAAGATGTGCACTGTAAATTCCTTCAGTGCAGCCACCCTGCTCTGTGCCCTGTGTGTTGGAAAAAGTAGCCCTTTGTCGTCAGTGTGAGGGTTGGGAAGGGAAGCACCAGGCCCAAGTCACCACAGTGAGTTATTAGATCACTGATTTGTGTAGGGTTGTCTGAAACTATTTGTTAAATTTTCTTTCAATTCAGTCCAGATATCAAAACTTGGGGAGACAAGTATATTTCTAGGGGGAAAATTAAGTCGTTTGATGTGTCTTTAAAGTCTGGCTTTTCTCCTTAAAACATGGAATAAGAGGAATTGAGGTAGAAGGTACTTCAGAAAGTCGTGTACTCAGGCAGGGCCGTTTTGAACGTCCCCAAGGATACAGACTCTACAACTTTTCTGGGTGATGTGTGCCAGTGCATGGTCACCCTGACACTAAAAATGTGTTTCCTGATGTTCAGACAGTGCCTCCTCTGCTTCAGGTTGTGCCTGTTGCCTCTGATCCTGTCCCTGGGCATGAGTGAAAAGAGCCTGGCTCTGTCCTCTTTGCTTCTTCCCCTCAGGTATTTCTGTATATTATAGGAACCTCCTACAGAGCTTTCTCTTCACCAGCCAGAACAGTCCCAGCTCTCTTGGGCTTTTCCCATGGGAGAGATGTTCCAGTCCCTTAATCATCCTCACCACCCTGATCTTGAGTGTGTCCATGCACTGAGGAGCCCAGAACCGGGCACAGCACTACAGGTGGGACCTCATCAGTGTTGTGCGGAGAGGAAGTGTCACTTGCCAGCCACCACAGGGAAGGATCCTCTCTCTCATCCTGCTGGCAGCAACACTCTTCTTAATGCAGCCCTGTCTTTGTCAAGGGCACATTGCTGGCAACTACTCTCTCCTTTGAAGGGAAAAGAAAATGAAGAAGCACCTGAAGTAAACACATTCAGAACAGGTATGCTGAGGGTGGAGATTTTGAAAGGATATCCTTGTTTGACTGCAAGTATTTTTGAATATTCCCTGCCATACAGAGCAATCTGATCTGTTCTAGAGTGTAAACAATTGAAATAGCAATTGTTACTCCTTAACAGTATTTGTCTTCAGTCGTGCTATTTATGAGGGGGGGATTAGCAAAGTCTACAGAGAGTTTCTGTGTCAGGAATTTATCTGAGCTTGCCCTTCAACATATTTCTCAAGTTGTCTTTATTAGACCTCTGTGCCTCAACATATTTTGATTCACTTGCAGAGGATTACACCAGACACAGGTAAATGCTCTAAATGTGTGCAATATATAAACCCTCTTTCCTGTCAGAGGAAAGGTGCCAGCAATGGCTGCACATAGGAATTAACTGTTTTCCTTGCCAAAGTTTTTTACGTTCTGCCACAGCGGCACCCTCTGAAACCCTACAGAGTAATATTTAAGTTGAACGGTTTGGGGTGGAGGGTTGGCAGAAGGGGAGAGGAGGAAAAATCTGTACTTTTTGACATAGACTCTAATGCTTCTGGTGGGAAGATCTGTTTCAAGGAGATTCTATTTTGGCCATGGTTATAGTATTGTGTTACTTATCTCCTTGAGCCTGTACCAAATTAGAAGAATATCAGCTAGATATTTGTCACATGTTGTAGTATTCATTAGATACTCAGAAAAACCCAACCCCACCATGACTCTATTGTCTCTGAATGGTGAACCATGTGGTTAATTCCTGTGCTTTATGTTTGTTCAGCACCTATCCTCAGCTAAGAATTGATACATTTTAGCAGAGTATGTAGAGCTGTAGACATAATTTCTTGTACAAATCTCAATCTATTACTGTTTCTTGATTATTTTGCATGTCCTTTGTGTTTGATTTCTAGTTCATTAGGCCTTGTTCCCATGAGTCTGATACATTTCTGGAGTTGGATTTGTATTTGCTTTTTAAAAGCCATAATACAATCAGATCAGCTGTGCTTTGCACCTTGTGTTTTCTTGCAGAACTAAAGACAGCATGTATCATGCCCTGACTTATGCTACCATATTGGAGATGCAAGCTATGATGACATTTGATCCTCAGGACATACTGAATGCAGGGAACACAATGAAGGAAGCTCAAGCCACTTGTCAAAGGTAAAAGTGGAGCAATTCAGTCAGTAAATAGTTCCTTCTTGGGAAAGTTTTGAAAGACTACTGGATAAAAAAGGAAATGTAATCTTCCAGAAATCATAGGAAAACGGAGGTTGGAAGGGACATCAGGAGGTCATCTAATGCAGCCTCCTGCTCAGAGGAGGCTCACAGCACATAAATTAGGGTGTTCAACAGTCTAGTCCTGAAAACTTCAGTTTACCACAATATCTGATTTTTCTTGTCAATTAGATTTTTCCTGCCTGTAGTCCTGGTTCTGCAGTGTCTGGAAGTTATTTACAATGTTCAAACACTGCAAGAATGTTCCCATGGGTGATGATTGTACTGCAGTTGTCTGAGTCAATTGTGCTCCCACTTTTGCACCCACGTTCACCCATTCACACACAAAATAGATCAAAACACTCCCTTATCCCTCTCCTTCATCAAGACAGATTTCTGTGTGTGAAGGGTAAGAGACACATCCCAGGAGGACCATGTTGACCAAGTTCTCTGTGGACTGTGCTGAAGTTTTTGTGTGTGGTGAGATGATAGG
Source organism: Dicrurus megarhynchus (assembly GCA_013399195.1). Classification (NCBI taxonomy): domain Eukaryota; kingdom Metazoa; phylum Chordata; class Aves; order Passeriformes; family Dicruridae; genus Dicrurus; species Dicrurus megarhynchus. The sequence goes on along the minus strand of VXAD01013566.1, from coordinate 272,088 downwards.
GGGTTGATGAGCACTGAAGGCATGTTAGTGACTGTGTGGGTGGCCAGCTGAAGACATCATTCTCTGTTTTTGATGCTTCTTGTTCAGAATGACCAAACTGACTTTTTGCAGATTTAGGAAGAAATCTACTGTAGCTGATTCTATCAACAACCTTGTGCATAGGCAAAGCCTTGAACACTTCACTGAAGGTAACACTATCTTTCACATGCCTTATGTTTTCCTTTTTTATGTGTGCAGTTTGAATCGTGTAGAATTGTTCACTCAATGTGTGCTTGCAAATTGTGAATCCACTGTCCAAATCTCTGATCTGGCATTTGCTGGACCACATGCCAGTGTTTTGGCCATTGCGGTGTAACCAATCCAAAATCAGTGGTCTTGTCGCTTTCTGACTCAGCACTCCCAAAAATTGCTGGGTAAAGAAATATCTAGAAAGAAGTTTTGAAATGCCTGTAAAGTTTCTAGATCCAGGAATTTGCGGAAAGCACCAGAAAAATTCCTGCAAAGTTTCTGTAACTGCGTGTCATTTCTGTCTGGTGTTACATCAATAGTCTAGAATTGAAACACTACAGCAAATTTGGAAAATATTTTTCTCAGTTTGAGCTCAGTGATCTTATTCCTATATTAATGGGCCAAGTTTTTTTAAATTACTCTTTGACTGATTGATTTGTTTTCTTTTCTCTGTGTGACATTAGAGGAAATCCATGCAGAAATTTGTTATGCCGAATGTTTACTTCAGAGAGCAGCACTCACATTCCTCCAGGTATGGATTCCTGCATGGCTCTTGGGGGGGAAAAACTCCATACAGGTTTCTTTTCCTAAATGGACTTGTAGAAGACTATAGTTTGACCTAATGGGTCTTTCATCTGGATTTTATCTGGACTATCTGCTGATGAGATACTAGAATATTTAGTTATCCCTCATGATTGTCAAAAAGTGCTTATCTCAACACACACAGTGCTGAGTGCCCTATGACACCCTTCCCCACTTCCTTTTGGATGGGTGAAATGTAAATGCAGCAAGCACCAGTTTTCAAATGATGTGTGTTGGGATATCAGATTTAAAAAAAAATAAAAGATGATGAGATGGTCATTGAAGCTGTGCTGGAATACAAGCAAGACTTTTGTTTGAGTCTGGCTGGTGTTTGCTTTCCCAAGGCTGCTTTCTCACTGCTTTGTTCTTGAACAGCTATTACGGCCTGCATAGCTATTAGGCTCCACACATGCTTTCTCCTTGACAGTGCTGACTGTCTTTAATAAAGGGGAGCTCTCCCTCTTCTTGGGGTTTTATCTGTCTGTACTAATGAAGCTTGATTTGTTTGATGGAGCAACATTAGCAGTACTTACTTGGGCTGCAGCATGCAATTTAAATTGTTAGTCACAGTTGAAATAAGTGATTTTTCTTCTTGATTTGGCTGTACTTGCTGTATGAAAGTGGGCCTCTTCATCTACCAAGGGGATAATAAAAGCCACAGTCAGAAAAAGGCTTCTGCTTTTTGGCTTAAGGGTGCTGATAGGAAATGGAATGCAGGTGGTGGTTTTATAGTGTTTGGGAGTTGCCAGGTGGGCTCTGATTTACGTTGCTTATGACAGTTTATGAACCATGTAACCTTTCTCAGCCATCTGCTAAGTCCCTCTGCTAGAAACTATTGCTTCATAGCAACACCCATAATCAGAGGAGCTTCTAGTAGTTTCTAGAGTGCTGATGATGGACTTTGAAATGGCCATGGTGTACCTGTTTCCATTTTCCTTTGGGATGAGTAGCCTATAGCACTGGGGGCAGTTTGGGTGAGATCTGAAACCATGGAAGGCAGACTTCTGAGAGCTTCTCTGTTATGTCTGTAGGAAAGGAGCACTTGAAAGCAGTGTCTCTTGGTTTTAAGCACTATTTTCACCAGTATCTGTTTATGAAAATGTTTATAGACACCTGAGAGATTTAAGAGTAAGAAAATAATTTCTTGTCCTCTTCTGCAGAGGTCTGTTTGCTTCCTCTTCTGTTCTGCATTTAATTTTTCGTGAACACATGAACTAGTTTTGAAAATTAAACAGGCACTTGGTTCCAACAGCTACTGAAATGAGTTAGTTTTGATGCTTAGTAAAAATGACCAAATCCAGTTGAAAACACATAGAATGTATTCTCAGCATTTTTCCAGGGCTGAAAAATTCTCACATTGGCTATCCCTGCTGTTGATATCATTCTGAGTGCAAACATTTTAAAATCATCTTCCTTCCTGTTCCACTTTCCATTCAAAGGAAAATACAACTGAACCTTTACACATGGCTGGGTGTGCTGCACCCCCCAATATGCTGTACTTAGTTAGTACATCTAATTAATTAATCCAATCCATGCTATTTTCTCCACAATGCCCTCTTATGATTTTTCTGTGATGGTATCTTCTGTTAAAACACATGCAGACTCTCTGTCTTAAAGTAAGAGCAGATATCAAAACAAACCAGAATCACAAATTACATATGATAACTGAGGCAAGAAACTGCCACCAAAAAGGTATGAAATTAAAAAGCCTCTAACTAATGGTCCCCCAGATACTTTGCTGTAATTTCTCAGTTTGTTATAGCTTACAATGTAAGATGTTACCTTACTACTATGGATCACATATACATATGAATATTCAAACCAGAAAGAGCATATCCTTCATAATTTTACTGACCCTGCTTCCCTCTTAGGATATGAGACTGTGTCCTGTAGGCTCCTGAGGACAGGAGTTACTTGTGTATATTTCCTGGCTCAGCACCAGATAGATCTTAACTACGCTCAAGGACAAATGAGAGAAAGCTATTTTTTGAGAGAGCCACAAGTGTATGTACCTTAGGTGACATCTATTAGCTGAGTCCCTGTCTTCATTAATGCAAATTCAGATGGTCCAAAGGGCTAAACTGGTTACAGAAAGCATTAAAATAAAGTGCCTGTGTCTGAACAGAGTAAAAAATATTTTAATATAGAAAAGAAATCCTAAATCCATGTATTATGTATTATGTCTTAGAGGCTTATATAGTCTGTGTCATGCTGGTTATGTTCCAGGTGTGTATTCCTCTTAAGAAGACAAAAGCCCTTTATAATGCTTACAAATTCATATTGCTAATGTGTTTCCATTCCAACAGGATGAGAATATGGTCAGCTTCATAAAAGGAGGCATCAAAGTCCGAAACAGTTACCAAACCTACAGGTGAGTCAGAGTGATGATGTGATTAAGTGCACTCTCTCAGTAAAAAGTGCTGCTGGTAAAATGATCCAATTCACAAATTCATCACTGTTGTATTTATTGAGTCTTTATTATGGGCCTCATGTCTATAGATTTTCTCAGTCCACACAGATTCTTCCTTTGTATAACAAAGGACAGTAACATTATGGTTGATTTGGACTGTGGAGATAGTGGACTCTAACTCTGTTAACTCCCAAGGTTTGCCTACTTCGAGTATTATATCCTTGGAATTATGTCAAAAAATAACTGTTCTAAATGATATACTGTTCATTATGTCTGCATAGCACAACTGGCAGGTCTCGTAGGCATTAGACTTAATGAAATGACATTTCTTTATAGTTCCAGCTGCAGCTTTTTGGAGCATTTAGAACCAGTAGCTGAAGCACAGTAAAAAGTGAAGGCTAAACATGCATCATATTTTATTTATTTTAGAATTTTAAATTTTGATTCAGAGTGGGCACAAAATATCTTGTGTCCAGCAGACACAAAACAGCATCAAGTCCAGGTTCTCCAGGAGTCTGTTGGAAGGGAGAGAGATGACAATGTCCATGTTTGTGTGTGTTGAAGGTGACTCTAAATGCAGGTCCATTGTAAAGACTGCACTTACAGGGAATAGTGCTGAGTTGGTTGGCAACAACCATCAATGAAAATATGACAGCCTGGACACAAATTCATGCTTCCATTAGAAGGGTGTTTTTCCTCTCCTAATAATTAACAAAATAAACTAAAACAGTAGTGTAAAAACCACATAGCTATAGAAAGCTTGGAGGCAAACTGATTTCAAACTGAGCTGGATTACATGGGAAATCAAGGGACACTACAAAGCTGAGACATGTAAAAGTTAGAAAAATGAGTGAAAGTAATTTCTGATACATCTGCTTATTTTAAAATATGTATTAAAATTGTCTTTTCCTATATAAAACAAAATATTCTTTTGAACATGCACATAATCCGGGGATTAGTGAAACTCAAGTCAAATTTGCTAATTTAAATATAAGTCTTGTGCACTGCTCCATCATCTCTTTTTGCAGTAGCAAAGTTTGGTGGTGCTCCCAACAGCCATCCTTGAAATATTTTCAGGCCAAAATTTGGTTGAATATCAACTATATCTGCTTGACAGGATTTCCTCTCCAGGATTCCATGTTTTGTAATTGATAATAACCTGACAGAAATGATTTGTTGATAAACCCAACAAAATGTTTTAGATGTTGTTCACTTGGGTGAGAAGACAAATTGACCTTTTCATGAACTACTCCGTAGTTCAAGATAATTGGGTTACTTTCCTACTGAAGTGTAATTAATCATGTTATTTATTGACACTGTAACAGAATCTTGTGCATTTCCAGGGAGTTGGATAGTCTCATACAGTCCCCACATTATGTCAAAGGAGAGAACCATCTTCATTTTGAGGGAGGTGTAAAACTTGGTGTTGGAGCATTTAACCTGGTATGTACCAGCAGTTCTTATCCTGAGCTGAAGTCCTGCTACCTCCTGAAAATGACCCTAACTTGAATTCCCAAGAAGTTCCACTGCCATCGTACTGATCATGTGGTTAAAATTAGGTGTGTGCTCTGACAGTGCGGGATCCCAGTGTCTGGTGTGAGAACATCAGATAATAACACACTTTAGAAATAAAGAGATTGCTGCCCACAACGTGGGGTGAGGGCCAGGAGAAACCTTGCACAGGAGCACCAGTTGTCTGTGCCTGTCAAATTCCACTTACTGCTTACCTGACACTTGGAGAACTACCAGGATCTAGGCTGTTAGCAGGGCGTTTGGAGGGGTGGGGTACATGAATGAAGCTTGGGGTGCTGCTCCAGCCACTGTTGGCTGTTGTTGCTTGTGTTCTGGCCAAAAAGCAGATGAGCAAATGGTGGAGGATGGTTCCTGGTGAGGCACTGACCCAGACATGGTGAGGGGTGACGTGGTTGTTCAGGGGATGGGCTGCAGAAAGTGCTTGGAGCTTCCTCTTGCTTGCATTGCTTTGCATGAGTCTGGCACATGCCCAAATATTAGATTTACTGCACAAAGAACAAATATGGACTGTGTGGTATGAACCCAGCATTTCTGAAATGTCCAAGAAGTACTGGAGTTACTAAGGAGATGCTGTGTAAACATATTTCTGTGTAGGGCATCCTGGAGACACAGGGTGCCTATATTAAACAGATATTTCTGTTTAAATTGTATGTAAAATATAGCAGGTGTATACATTTACCCTGAAAACTGTCATATAGAGATGTTTTTAGTAATTTTGTTAAATATTTCTTGTGCTTGGAAAAATTGCAGGAGGCAATGAGTAGCTGAAAGGCAGAAAGTCTGTTACTGCATAACTCTTGCATTTTTCTCTGTAGACATTGTCCATGTTTCCTGCACGGATTCTGAGATTACTGGAGTTTGTTGGATTTTCTGGGAATAAGGTAAATGTGAACTAAATATTATTGGTACGTTCCCCTCACTCATTAAAAAATGGAGACAGGAGTTTCTCTCTTCTCCCTCACATTAGCTGTAACTCTCTGATATCACACATGCACTGTGGCACTGATGCTTTCCTGCAGCTCAGTTTTGCTTTATATTTTTGTCTGAACTATTGCAATTCAAACGTTGTCATACTGTTGTTCAGTGATTAAACAGCTGTGAAACGTGGTAAAGGCAATGGCTAATACAGGGATGTCAGCTTATTTAAGTTTTCAGTTACTGGTCTTTTGATGTAGACTTGTGCTCAGAAATCTGTAGCCAAAAGTATATTCCTAGCCTTTAGTATATTATATAGCTTACTTGGTGGTTACTGTCATTATGGGATCTGAATGTTCCTGACAGGTTCTTGCATGACAGGGGAAAAAAATCTATTTAATTTCTGCTTTAATAGCAACTGGAAATTTGTGTGGCACCTGCATTCTCCTATCTAAGGGAGTAAGTGCTTTTTGACCTGTAGAGTAACCAGTCTGACCTATGTTGTTTGAGCAAGACGGTTAAGAAAAGAAGTTTAGTAGTGGAGCACCAGAAAACTCACATGATGATGAGAAAGAGCTGTGCTACTGCTTTGTGGATTCGTTGTTTCAGAAGAATAATAAATCGATGGGAGTATCTTTGGCTTTGATACCCTGTAGTTGCCCTTGTCTCTCTAGGAGCAGAACATGAGATTTCCTCAAAGCAGGGCTCGTGGGTTAAGAGAACATGATGCAGAACACAATCCCTTTAACCTAAACCACCAGTCACATTTTTCATAAATGCTGGGTAAGGTAAATATCTGATGCAAGCACTAGAAAAGCTGTGAAAACAAGTTAAGTTTTAACTCTTTTATAATGCTTTCTATTTACAAAACAAGTTTTAAGGAGAAAAGTGCCTTTTTATCAGAGCTGAAGCCTTACATGGCAGGTGAATGACTGTCATCACCATTTTGTTGATTTACAGGAAGGATCTTATATCTGAAAATAAAATGTCTTATTTAAAAGTAAGGAGCAGAGTGTGGATTACAATTCAGACATTTCCAGGAGCTGACCAGGAGATATTTCATGAACAGTAAAGGCAAAAATCAAATAGTTCTACCTGTCAGTTTCAACAACAGAGCATCTAAAGAAACTATTCTCTTAGAAATGTAAAGGCAATTCACGTACTAGCAGAGCTCTGAGAATACTTTGATGAACACTCATCTTACTACTGCAGATGGAAATTGTCCCTCTAATTCAGTTTCTTTAGGCCCTGGGATTTCTTGCATGGCTGTGAGTGGGCTGATATTTGTGTTGATGAGTCAGCTTCTTTTGCAGTTCCTTAATAACTCACTGAATCATGACCTAGATTACCATAAATTTGAGCAAAACCCTGTTGTTTGCACACCATACAAAGGAGCATTTTAAACATGTTGATCAAAGTTCATTGATGGTCACTTATTTTAACATCCTAAAAAATCTTTCTGCATTTAACATTTGCGAGTCAGGTGCCTAAAGCCAAAAGCAAAATTGCAATTGCATGTGCCATCCTTTCCAGTGGTGGTTTTCCAAAGCTTGCAACAAGACAGTAGACAAGAGTCTAGAAGGTGAAAGAAACAGTGACAGAGGAGGAGAGGAAAGTTTGTGTGTCATGTGCTGCGCTTATCCAGAAGAAAGGAGTTTTTCATACACCTGTGTTTGATGCTGCAGTCTTTTCCTTTAAATGCTCACTCTGAGCATCAGGTTGTGCAGCAGAGTCATGGGTAGTGCCTCGAGCTGTTTGCAGATTACCTGGGAGAGCCACAGTGCACTGCAGGACAGCTTGATTTTGGTGTGGGTCATGTGTTTATTACAAGTGGATATAAAATTGCATTGTGTGATCTTCCACGATACTAACCTGCCTCGAAGCCAGCAGGTTTGCCCCTGGGGACTCTCCTTGTCTCAGAGTCATGTCATGTGGAACAGCAAATGAGGACATGCCCAAAGCTCCATTACTTCCTAAGCCATTTGCAGGCACTGTGGACACCATGATCAACTTAACAGCAGTCTGGAGTCTCAAAATAGTAGGTGGGATAAGATTAAGAAAATATAAAAAGTAGCCAGAGGCCATGTTTGTTCCCTTCCAGTTCAAGATGTGCCAGCTGTGGCCTTTGCACTGTTTAAGCTCCTTTCCCTTGCATCATTAGTTAAAAGATGGGCTTTTTTGTGTTTAGTAGCACAGGCCCCACATTTGGGCAGTGAAGTTCAGTGCAGTTTTGCCCAGTTTTGTGAGAAGTGCCTTGTGGGCAGAGGTGTCTGTCAGGCACTCTGTGCTGGGGAGCACAGCAGCCTCACTGGGCAGTAGGTGGAGTGTGTGTACCATCCGCACTCGGGTGTTTAACCGTGACTAACCTGTGACGTGGGAGCAGGAGACTCCTTGCGCTGTCTCCCCGGAAGCCTGAACCCTCCTCACTGGCTTCTCTGCCAGGTCTCAGGCTAATATTTACTCTTATGCTTATTTTATAGATGATTACAAGTGCTGTGCTGCTAAACTGTAGAACAGTTTGACGTGAGCCTACCATATGTTAAGTGCAATTTGTCAGGGGGTCAGATGACAGCATGATTTCAGGAGAAGGCAGGAAAACTGTCAGATAGAACCAATTTCTTTCAAACTATACTTTTTTTAATGTGGGAGGACATTTTTCCCAAAGCAGCTGAGCTGAAGAATATTCTTGATGTGTCAATTTCTAATAAATTGAATTCCAGTTTCTCACTAAGTATCTCTTTTGAATTGCATTTTAGTCTCTTCAAATTTTAAATGAAGTTTAAATCTAATACTATTTCATGGGATACATTCAAGTGCCCTGTCTATCAGCTTAACTACGCAGTTCTTCGTAAAACTGTTAGTAATATCCATCTTTCTTGCTAAATCTGCAGCAATGTGATCAGGCCATGAGACATGAACAATGACCTTGCTTTGCTTTCATTGTCAAGATCCCTAATTAAAAGAATAGTTTAAAAATAACATCCAAGAGCTTTTGCTTCAGGAAAGTTGATGGATTTTAGTCAATAACAGCTGAAATAAATATGAACCAGTCTCAATGTTGTCTGATAATGTTTTTTGAGCATTGTCCTTGTTTGTCCTGCAACTGCTGTGGGAATCCCCACTGCTCACGTGGGGAGTCCTGAATGACAGAGCATTGGATGTCTTGGAACAAGAATTGAATCAATGAGATACTGATATAATACAATGTAGTGACAGTCTTGGGAACTAGATTGTGGGATGTCATGAGGAATTTGCACAGAACGCTGAGAGTTACCACACTGGATCATGTCTGTTTCTAGGAAGCATCATTGCTCCCTACTCTGTGTTCTACTTTATGTCGTTCAGAGTAGTTTATGTTTTGTGTGAAAATAAAACTGAAGTGTGATAGTGTCAATTTAGGGAAATTACAAAAATGTCATTCTGGAAAAATTACAAACGCTTATTGCCTTGACATCTGTTTTATATTGTTGCAATATGCCCTGAATAGACTTTGTTTGGAAGCTCATTTCTGGTGTTCTGGGATTGCTTATATCGGTTGTGACATAGGTGTGGGAGATAGTTACGGGCTATTTATGGTTAGAAGGTGTGTCCTGACAATTAAATATAATGTACTCACTGGTGCCAGTCCCTAAGTGAGTGCAGTTTGTTTGCAGAGTTACTCCTTAGGCTCAAGTAGCTGCTTGTGATTTGGTTCCCAGATCCTCAGTCTGATCCCAGTGGGCATTACATTGCCCAGCTCCTGGCACTCCCTTGGTTGATGGGGTTTGTTGGCTAATTCCTGTAGGCTCCCTGTGGAGAAAGGGTGGTGCTTGAAAAGGTGATTCATGTGCCTGACCCAGGCTGCTGTGCCAAATTGTTCCTTGGAGGAGCACCTCTGCCATGCCAGGCAGAGGGAAACTCGGGAGGCCAGCTAGGGGAGTGTGAGATGTAAAACGTGATTCCCAGTGACACCCTTCATGCTCCTGTTTTCTGGGTATCCCATTGTAAGAGAAGCAGTTTACAAGAGGTTTTTTTGAGGAGAAGCAGCTTTGCTGCAGTGTTTTCTACAAGCAAGTGTTGTAATACTAATAACAACTTCTTCTAGATTTCTTTAATTTAGGCTGTGTCTACTGCTTGTTATTACTTTAATATAGAATTTTGGGATATTCAGGCAGCAGAGTGAAAAGTAAACACTCTTTAATACCTCTGCTGGACTAGTTAGGCTTATGGACATTCCACAGAGTGAACTAACTTGCTCAGTGAGCTTCTCATGCCTGTGTAACTACTCAGTTCAAGAATTTAGAATTAAGGGTGTCAGATTTGCAGCCCTCTTCTGATGAATGGGCAATATTCTTAATCCAGTTACTGCTATCCAGGATGTGAGGTGGGTGTGGGTTCATTCCTTGTCCATACAGATTATAACTTTGTGTTTGGCTGTATAAAATATACAGTATATAAAATATACTTTTGAGACTAAAACATAATTGAGATGAACTTGACAAAGGGTTACATTATTTTATATGACAAAGTCTGAATAATTCTTAGTGCTATTCACATTCATTTTATGTATGTTTTTATATTGTGTGGATGATACCAAATGCTGTAAGGCCTAGTGTCAGTAAGGGCTCAGTGAAATATCAAGCCTAAAGATTTTTCACTTCAAAAAATGTACGTTGGAAATATACTACAGAATTTTTTTTTGCCAAAATTCATTCCACAGGATGTTTTGTCTTATTTCTGCCTTGAAGTGCTACTTTTTAAAAAATCCAAATATTTGTGGATTTCATCTGGACAGTTTGAAGAAACTGAATATATAATATTTTTTTACTTATTTATATCAATCAAACTTCAGCAGAAAATGACACTGGTTTTATTTTGCAAAGTACTTGATTTCTATTAAGTCACTGATTTTCAGTAATGATTTTGCTGTCTTTTAATTTCTTCTGTAGTGACATGGAAGTCAGTATTTTCATTATTTTGTCCCAAATAGATGTTATAATAATTGGTCTGCAAATATGAGTAATATTTTTCCTTGTAGCAGTAATTAATGTAATACATTGAGTTTTAAAAAGAAAAACAAAGAGAAACAAAATCACACAACCCCCCCGTATTTATGTGAAAACAATTAACTGCACTAGTTAAGTGAAAAATAGATGTCTGAGGGAAATGAGAATATGATTACAGGCTTCAGTGTTTACACAGTAAGCAATGAAGGTGTGGTGGTGTAACACCCCTCAGTCCACAAGGACACACAAAATATGTAAATCTGTGTTGGGATTGTGCTCTGAGGGCTCTCCCTGATATCTTTCCTGGTGCCTCTGATAGACATCCCTCAGAGTTCCTATTTATAGTGTAGCTGGTTTGAAAGAGCGTCCTTGTAGTCACATACATCATGTTCCAGTGCAGTGGTGGAGTAACTTTTAAACAGATTTTGCCCCAGCACACAGTGGCTGTCTTACTGTGCATATTTACAAGTAAGCAGATCTCTTGTTTGATACATTTGCATATTTATATTCTTGCCGTTGATATTGTGGAACTAGTCCTAGAATGGGCTGATAAATGCTCTTGCCTCAGGAACTTGAATCCTTAAAGTTGGTTATCCATCATGCTGTCATTGAATATGAACACGGTGTTATACTTGATTGCTGTAGTTCTTCCCAAAGGGAACAGGAATACTCTTCTTTTCATCATGTTTTTCCACTGGTGGTAGTGGGCCAACATCATTGCAAAGCTCCTTTTGTTGTTGGCATAGTTTAAAATGTCTTTTTGCCCTGATGTCTTTTGCTCTGCTCATTGCAAATTTTATTTTCTGATACCTTTAACTCTTCTGTGCAGTGAACCACAGCAAAGAAGAATACACTCTACAATGGTGATGTGTGGGTTTTGTCTTGCTTTTCAAAACCCTGTGTTTTGTTTCTGGAATGCTGTTTAGCAGCACTTGGATCATGGTGATAAGTTGTCTCTCGTTTTGTTATGTTAATCAAGTAATACATCCCAATTTGCTGCTCTGTCACCAGGTGTTTTCCAGGCTAAGCAGTAACTCCATGAAAAACTATTAGATAAATAAATATATATTTTTTTATCTTGGATTGCTGTATAAGCAATCAGTGCCTTTTGGGGAATTTGTGTGCCTTTTGGGGAATTTGGTGAGCAAGCAACCTGTAGCTTGCAGAAGTTAAGCCAGCAAAACACAGCCCTGGTTCTTTTCCAACACCTTGAACCCCTCCCTCTGTTTGCACAGGAACATGGTCTGCTGCAGCTTCAAGAAGGAGCATCATCATACAGCTTTAGGTCGGTGCTGTGTACCATGCTGTTGCTTTGCTATCATACTTTCATGACCTTTGTGTTAGGTAAGATTGTTTATAATAACTCTTGGATTTGGTTAGTTCTTGTGGGACACTAAGGGGAAAATAGATGATTCCATCACCTATTTATTGGTGAATTGTTTGTTCGTAACCAAATTAAATGTAACTTGTTTGTGGGGCATTTTACAGTAGTGATCATAACTGAAGAGTTTTAATATTCAAGATGGAGGTTTGTTTAACCCATAAGAAGGGAGGTAATGGGGATGGCCAAGAAAGTTGTGAGAGCTAGATCTGTTTTAGCCAGATGCATTATTGGGGAGGTTAAAATAATGGCTGTAAGTGATAAATGCTTTGTTGACATCAGATGTTTTTGGGGAGGTGACAGCTTCCCGCTAACATTTACTTCTGAGTTATCTCCTGCTAAATCATTCTACAAAATGTGTTTGTGCCTGAGTTTTCAAGTCAGGAAGCACAATATTGTCAGGGTTTCCTGCTGCTGCCTTAGTGCAGCACAAACCTGCATTTATGCCTTACTTGGTGGAGAGAGGAGCCAACATATTGGCCAATTGAGGATGGATAATTAGTACCTTGCATTCCTGTTCCCTTTTTTTTCTTTCCTTGTTTTCTAACTATTTTTATCACTTGCATTTTTACACATTCTAGGGACAGGAAAAGGAAATGTTGAGGAGGCAGAAAGACTACTTAAGCCTTACTTGGCGCGCTATCCGAAGGTAAAAGGAATCATAACTTATTTGGTGTGATCATTTAATGTTTTCTTGCCAAAAAACAAAGATCTAGACTGTATGGTCAGATTGAAAACTGTTATAGAATACTTGTATTTTTATTATTATTTATTACAGGGAGCCATATTCCTGTTTTTTGCAGGCAGGATAGAAACACTAAAGGGTAATATTGATGCGGTAAGTAATGATTTTGCTCTTGAGAAAGTAAATTTCAAAAGCTTTGGGAAAATTCCTCCAGGAATGACATTTCCTTTTTGGCTAATGCTTCCTCTGGATTCGGCCTATTTGTAATTTGTGGTTTATTCAATTACAAGTAGGAATTTTGTAAACTATTTTGACTAACTTGTTTCTCCAGCTCATTTTCCTATCCCTCTCAATTTCTGGTGATATTCAAGTCCACCAAGTACTAATGACACAGTTTTTTCATTGTTTTTCCTATCCTGAAGCAAGTTGTGTCTTTAATGAGACCTGGTGATAATCCTTTGCCTTCAGTGTAAGTAGAGAGCCATAAAAGACTTGAAAAATTATTAAGAATGCATGTCCAAAATACTCTGAGACAGAGTATCAGCTGGTGTGCAGGGCAGTATCTCCCTTGAAATCTGTGGAAGCGCAGCAATAAATGTCAGCTGAGCATCTGTCCTCTGCCTTCAGTTTCCTAATTTCCCTAGACATAAACATTCATTTTGATTATGCTTAGAACAAAACTTTCAGGAATGGGGAGCTCTGTGGCAGGGTAAACTTGCTAACACCAGGATGACTGTAGCCAAGAACCTCTTGTGCAAAGCCAGCAGATGTGATTTTGGGAAACATTGGGCTGTCAATAATTTGGAAGTTGCAGGGGCCATGCAGGCAGATCCTGGAGCCCCGATGTGTGTTACAGCACTGCTGTCTGTGCATTTACACATGACTAAGGCAGTGTTTGGAAATCTCTGTGTGCAGGCAGTCAGTAGGTACGAGGAATGCTGCGAAGCTCAGCAGTACTGGAAGCAGTTCCATCACATGTGCTACTGGGAGCTGATGTGGTGCTTCACCTACAAGCGCCAGTGGAAGATGGCTTTTTTCTACGCAGACCTGCTGAGCAAAGAAAACACTTGGTCAAAGGTAAGTTCAGCAGAACAGGAGGGCAGGAGGCCCAGTAGTATCTATTAACTTTCAATCTAACTGAGTTGACTTTTTGTAGCTTCGAAGGTACAGCCTATAAAGTAGTATAAACCTGGCCTGTTGTGGCTGCTACAGAACAATGTGAATTGCAAGCATTCAAATCTGAATCTTGGTGGGCAAGCAGAAATCTTTTGGGCCCAATCGGTAGATGAAGAGCAACTTGTTAAAGATGCCGTGTAGTGACTGGTTGTGTCATCAAATGTTGCAATTAATGGTGCAAGTTGCTGTTTCTTTCATTATTCTGTGGATAAAAGCTCTTCTGGTGGTGAGTGAGGTTAGCCATGGTGGTGCCTCCAGGGTAATAAATACAATTAAAGGTGGTGCCCATCCCTGTGCATCTGGAAGGGAGAAGCTCTTCAGTCCAGAACCCTGGTAGCTTTCCTCCCTTTGTCTTCTCTTTTCACCTTTTTAAAAATGGGGGTTATGTTTCCCCTATTCCAGTCAGTGGGAATTTCCCTGCTCTGACTTGACTTCTCAGATATGATGGGCAGTGGCTTAGCAACTTCATTCACCATTTCCCTCGGGGTCCATGAACTTGTGCACCTTCAGGTTCATTAGATGGTCTTGAACCCAAACTTCTCCTGCACTGGGCAGTTCATCTCACATTCTCTACCTGGGGCACTTGATGGTGAAGGCTGAGGAAAAAAGTCAGGGTGCTTCAGCCTTCTCCAGATCCTAGGTAACCCAGTCTCCTGTTTTCTTCCAGAGAGGGCCCACATTTTCTCTCATCTTCCTTTTATCACCAACATACCTATAGACTCTTTCCTTATTGCCCTTGCCATCCCTGGCCAGACATCAGTGCTTTAGCTTTCCTGACCTGATCCCTGGCTGCTGAGACAATTTCTCTGTATTCCTCTCAGGCTACCTGCCCTTCCCTTCACCCTTTGCAGGTTACCTTTTTGTGTCTTGAGTTTGTCCAGGATCTCCTTTTTCACCCACGTGGGCCTCCAGGAGTCTTTGGCTGACTTCCTCTTTCTTTAGGATGCATTGCTCCTGGGCTTAGAGGAGGTAATCCTTGAATATTAACCAGATTTCATGGGCCCCTCTTCCCTCCAGGGCTTTATCTCATGGTGCTCTACCATACAGATCCCTGAGGAGGCCAAAGTCTGCTCTCCTGAACTCCAGCGAGTGACTCTTTTCTAGAACCTACTATTTGGGATGTGTTGCCAAGTCATGAGGGGACACAGAGACTGTATAGTATTAGTTTTTTTCTCTGAGCGTGACCTTATCTTAGGATTTCTAGCATGTGTTCCTAAGAGTATTAAAAACTTACTTTAAGCAAGCATGAGATCTGTTCTTGGAATTTGGACACAAACTATAAGCTGATACATACTAAACGAAGACATACATGATTTAAAAACAGTATTCTGTACTCACTTTCTAAAATACTTCTCTCTTACTTGAATTTTTGTAAGACTGTGAGCAAAGGCAGGGACTTCTTCCCTTTATGTTGCTGTTTTGTGCTTTATATGAATAAAGGTGATGCTGTAAATTCATTTTTCTATATAGATATTCTTCATTGCATTTACAGGCTACTTACATTTACATGAAAGCTGCTTATCTCAGTATGTTTGGACCAGATGACTGCAGTCCTTTTGGAGACAGCGAAGCTGAATTATTTAGGTAAAATTTGCAAACTCACAGTTACAACAGTTTACTATCTTTCCATGTCACAGTGTTGGGGGAAGAGAGGCAAAGTTATTCATCATGCAGATTCGAAGATTTGTGCAAATAGGATTGGATTGGTAGGAAATGGCAGAGTTAAACATCCTTTAGGCTAAAGTGGACCCTGAGTTCAGACAGCAGATTTCTCCTGGCCATACAGTGGCTGTTGCTGGTCCATGTAATACATTCTTTTTCAGTTGCTTCCTTTAATCAAAATGGGATGTAAGATGTGAAAGCCTTCAATGGATTGTGCTGCAAGATGTGTTCTTCTTTAGTGGGAACATCAGCACAATTTGATTCTTGGGTTCTGAGTCTCAGAGAAGTAAGAAATAATTAAATGTGCAAGTGAATCTCTGCAGTATAATTTATAATTATAAATTATAAAAAAGTGAGATAACCTCACTGTTAATGTAATGTTTAAGTTTGCTGGGACAAAGAAAATTTGGTTACTTCAGGGTTTACACTTTTTGTATGAAATGCAATTTTTTAAAATATGATTACATTATACTTTTCACATTTTCTCTGTCTTTTGTAATCATTATAAACAGATTTCACTGAATTTGGAATCCATTATGAAGTGAATAGTTTTAGTCTTTGGGAGAATGGGAAGACAAAAGCTAGTTTGCCTCTTTCTTTGGGTGTGAAGAGAGATGAGCCCTTTATAAGTCAGGTGCATCATCTAATTTAATCTTTCAGTGGGGAAGAGTCCCTCTCCTCCTGCTTGATTAAAGAGGAAGCCTAGAGATAAACGTGCCCTGCATAAAGACAGCTTTTGTGAGTATGTATGGCTCAGCTTCCCCGAGGTAGCAATAGCCCAGTGTGTAACAGCTTTTTTAAGTTCTCCTTGGTTTGATTTTTCTTAAGTTTGAATGTCTTCGTCCCAGAGGTTCACAGTGGTAAAATTCCTTACATTTTCCTTTAAACTTTCAGGATTGTTCCCAGTCTGAAACTGAAAATTGCAGGGAAATCTCTGCCCACAGAAAAGTTTGCAATTCGGAAAGCACGACGATATCTTTCTTCAAACCCCGTTCCTTTGCCTGTCCCACCTTTGGTAAGTCAGAAATATCCACACGCACCCCCTTTTCAACATTTTTGTAATTTAGAGAAATAAACCCGAGATAATTGGAATAAAACATTTTTCCATGTTTCTAAGGTAAAACCTCT
Source organism: Dicrurus megarhynchus (assembly GCA_013399195.1). Taxonomy (NCBI): domain Eukaryota; kingdom Metazoa; phylum Chordata; class Aves; order Passeriformes; family Dicruridae; genus Dicrurus; species Dicrurus megarhynchus. The sequence continues at coordinate 255,403 of VXAD01013566.1, read as the reverse complement.
GCAGGAGACTGGAATGTTCCCAAAGCAAAGCCAAATGAATGTGAGGAATGCTGTAAAACTGGGGCATGCACCAGCCACAGGGAACTCAGCCAGTTGTTTGTGACACGTAAATGTGTTGCATGTGTAACTCATTATTCCAGCTATAGAGTAGCGTGCTCCCAACAGCTTTCTTTTGGTTCCCTTTGGAGGAACTTTGCCCTGGGTCTCTTCTGTCGTGTCACTTGCTAACAGAGGACTTTAAGGTACAAGGAGGAGTGGTGTCAAGGAAACAATGGAAGGATTGGGGACTGCGTGTAAGGAGCTGTTTAATGTGCCCCTGATTGTTTGCAGTTTGGTGCTCTCCAGAGCAGCTCATGGGTGCTGGGATGAAACAAATGACTCCTTTGGCCACTCCAGAAAACCATTGCAACTCTTGGGTTTTTTAAGTTTTTTTCCCCTGTAATGCTGGCCTGTTCCCTGTGGCCGGCTGCACGAGGCACCCATTCATGGTGCACTTACAAAAATCTGTCTACAAAGAACACGTAAAAAAGAACATAAAAGGGTTTTGAGTCCAGGGGTTTGCCAAGTGCAGCGGTGTTAACACTTGCAGCGCTTTGAGCTGTTGTGTTTTTAAGGAAGAGATGGATAATTAGTAAATACTCTTTAAGAAAATGCCAGAACAAGGAGAGCCCCTTGGAGACCACTCCCCAGCCCACCAGGGGTATGTGACACTGTGCCTCTTGAAGAAATAGTTGTTACAGCAGCGCGTGGGTATTCACCAGGGGCCACATTCCACTAACAAGAGTGAAGTGAGAAAAATAATTAGGTTACTTTGATGTGCCTTTCAGGTTTCAGAGAGGAAGGAGTGTACACACCTGGGGTTTGGCTGGGCTATCCTAATGGGATTTTGACAGAGCAGGTTTCTGTACCAGGAGCTCTTTGGCCGGGCACCGTGTCCTTGGCTGCTGTGCAGTTGCGTTTCCAAGGCAGCAGATGCCGCAGCTGAACAGATAAAAGCACTTTATGGATATGGAATTGGGGGCAGAATCTCATCTCCAGGATTTTTCTTTTTCATTATCAGGAGACTTGCTGGAAAGAATGAGTCCTCACGCAAGCCTTAGCTCAGAGATTTAGCCTTGAATAAATGTGGTTTGAATACTTCTGTTCGAAAAGCATGTTAATGAATCTGCACTAGGTACAGTAAGCTCAGCACAGGTTTTCCAATCAACAGAGACCAGATGGTGAAAGCAACAGTGACTGGGGTTAACATGCTGTTTCAGCTATTCTAGCCTGACAGCTTTTTGTGCCCTAGTTCCACAATTCAGTTATTCTATCTAAAAATTTTATCCAAATGCTTTAAATTATCACATGCAGACGAGGTCACGTAAATAAATAGAATAAATATATCAGACACTGATCTCTTCTCTCTGGTGATCAGTGACAGGACCTGAGGGAATGACATGAAGCTGTGTCAGGGAAGGTTTAGGTTGGGTATTAGGTAAAACCCTCTGGCTCTTCACCCAGAGGGTGGTTGGGCACTGACCAGGATCCCCAGGGAATTGTCACAGCACCAGCCTGACTGAGCTCAAGAAGTGTTTAGACAACACTCTCAGGCACAGGGTGGGATTCTTGGGGTGCTCCTGGGCAGGACCAGGAGCTGGACTCAATGATCCTGGTGAGTCCCTTCCAACTCAGGATATTCTGTGATTTTATGATTAAATAACAGGTCATGAAGGCCAGTTGTAAGTCTATATACTATTTTCATCTTTCACTTTGTGATTGGTAATAGCAATGGGCACATTTGCTGATACACTCTAAGAACCCCGACAGCAATTAGGAATTCAGCCAATAGTTTTAATAAAATTTACTATAAGGATAGTTGAATAATAAAGAAGTTACTTTCTTTGGGAACATTGAACAAACCTGAGGAATGTAAGAGGTTTACAGTTCAGATTTAAAATTCTGTCAGTTTGTTTGAAGCTTGGCCTAAAGTTTAGAGGGTTTGTCTTGCTGTCCTGAGATTTCATACTTTTTCTATGGAAGCAGTGCATCACAGTTATTTATGGGTATTACTGCCTTGGCTAGGATAGAGCTGAAAAACAAGAGGAGACCTTAATGAAGGGACAATTAGCCATGTGCCATCAATGTTTTAAGACTATTTTGTTGGTGCTTGCCTTCTTCTATAAGTGAGACGGTGTTTGCATTCTGTTCAAGCAATGTCCTTTGCATTGTGTGCAGTAAGTGGCTCTTGAGGTGTCTTCCAGGGCTAATTTGTTCTGAAAACCACTGTAACAAGTTTTCAGTTGCAATGGAAATACGTTTTGACAAACTGACTTTATTTAAGGAACCTGTAACTTTTTCATCATGCAGAGATAAACTGAAGTATTTGACAACTATATTTATCCAGTGCTGTAATTAATGATGCTGTCATTTCTCCCTGACCCCAGGAAATGATGTATATCTGGAATGGCTACGCTGTAATTGGAAAATGTCCCAACTTAACAGAAGGCATGTTAGAGACTTTAAATGAAGCAGAAGAAGCATTGACAAGAAGTTCAGGTAACCAGTGGTAGGGTTTAAGCAGTTATTTTACAGGGCAATAGCTAAAGATATTATCTGTGAATAGAGAGACAATCATTAGTAAAGTTAATTGGATCACAGGAGGAACATAGATAAGGAAACCATAAATGGTTTATGCAGATAGGAATATTTTTTATTTTTAATATAGCAATAACTTACAATAATAGCAAGTGATTTTCTATCCACAAATGTATGCTAGGAATGGTTTATGACGTGTTAAAGGACTGTTTATTTTGCTAGATCAAAATCAGCATATGCATTGGCTTGATTACTTGGATCCTGAAGCTTTGTTAACCTCAGATATTTCAATTTTGAAGGATAAATAGGAGAAGAGTTGTTTTTTTGTTTTTAAAGTGCTGTCAGTTTATGACATGACCTTTGGGCTGACTGGTGTCACCAGTGTGCTGCAGAAATCCAGGACACCAGGGATGGCCTTCCTGTCAATGAGCACAGTATAGGATTGAACTGAAACAGGCTGTGCTACCACATTTCCTCTCAGTCTCTTAATTATCTATCCATGAGAAAATTGAATTGGTGTTTATTTCTTGTCAGTCTTTCCCAGTTCCTGTGGGAGTGCAAGCAGTCTGCACAGCTTTTCTTATGAAGTTTTTCCTTGACCAACATTTGATCTCATTACTTTTATATACCACCTTCCTGCAAAAGGATCAAGCCCCTGTTGACAAAGGAATATAGGCTAAAACACTGCATTGCAGTCTTTTCTAGGGCCTTGGACTTCTGTGCAGTGAATTAGACAAGATTGAAAGGGTTGCCTGAAAGACTGGCTAAAAATATCTATTTTTAATTAATTGAAAAAGAGAATGGGAAAATATTTTCAGTGAAGGTGACATCTTAGAAAAAGGCCTTTGACCATTTCACCTTCTTTATCACCCATTTTGTTTCATCATCTTAAATAAGTGAAGTATTTCCCTGTTCCCTTTTTTTTCTTAGTTGGCAAATTGTGGGTAAGGCTGCATTTTGCAGGGATTTGTAGTCGATTCATGTTTCTAGAACACTATGAGGACATGTAATTGAAAAGTGGGATGTATTTTAAACATGCCAACAATTTAAATTGTTGCCTGTTCCAAATATTGACTTGCTGTTTTCAGGTATATTTAATGAATTGGAAATGAGCAACCAAGCTCAAGATTTTGCTTGTAAACTTTTTAAGGGTAAGCTGCCTATATGGATTGTTTATGAAAAACCCAGAGGTTTTCTTTGAAATGTATTACGCAGAAATTTTCTGATGAAGAAGCAGTGTTGATAATAAGGACTTTGAACTAGGTGAGGCTGGTAAGACTCTGGGTACTCAGAAGTATAAACTCCAAAGAAGAAATGGTAAGATGTGAGGTACAGGTAGCAAAGTTTCACATATTTTTATTTAGCCAAATGAAGGTAAAGAATTGACAAAATTCTTGCCCATGAATAGGCCATGAGACTACAAGTCAGGAAGCAGAAGAGTTGTACAGGGCAATAAAGGCAAAGGGTTGAGAGATTGTAAATTGGACTTCGGTATTTACAAAATGGACACCTTAAATTAGTTTTTAGGTGTCAGAGCAGTTAGGACTGTGGAATAGCCTTTCAGTGGGAGTAGGGAGGAAAAGAACAGCCCAACAATTTTTGGACAAAGTTTGATCAATTTATGAAAAGCTTGATGTGTGTTTGTCTCTGCATTAAATGAAATTCACCAACTAGTTCTTTTCTGTGTTTCAGTAGACGCACTGTGCTCACACTTACCTTTGAAAAGTTTCCCTACAGGTAGGAAAGTCTCTTCTGTTCTAGAGTTTTCTAAAATGTGCCATTTACTTCCTCCTGCAGCTACAGAACTACTGGCAGATGACCAGTGCGTGATAAAGCTGTTAAAGGGATTATGCCTCAAGCATTTGGGCAAGATCTCAGAAGCAGAAGACCATTTTAATTACATCTATTTAAAGTAAGTTTTCATACCTGGCATGTAGGAGAGCTCTTGAGTTTCAAGTAAGAGGAGATGCAGCCATGATATGAATAGAAGGGAGAGGACTGCAGTATCTTTAGTGTTTACTTCAAGGTATTTCAATTTTAATTTGCAGTGTTGTTAGCCATGTGTTGAAGAATTTCAAATCTGCAATTTTTATTGAGGTATTTTCTCCTTTTTGGGGGACTGTAGGTGCACAAAATTTTTCCGATACCACTTACCTTTTTTTGCCCCCTTCCTCTTCCCAGTCATGAAGAAGGTGTACCCAAAAAGCCAAATGCACTCTGAAGGTGGGAGCATGATTACACTGGGAACTTCTGCACATCATGTGGTGAATGGCACCTCTTTTTGTCAGCTCACATGGATAGAACTCATGATATTGTCATCTTTTCTAACACTTCCCTGATAATAAAGGCATTATTTTCTAATCCTGAGATTATACATATTGTGTAGGATGCTTATGCAAAATACACATTAAATAACCCAGAAGGGAGCTTCAGATAGAGAACATGACAAGTGTTGTAATAGAGATTGATTGCTCCTTCTGATCTTAGCTAATCTCCTAGTTATTTGTGTTTGGAGCTGTTAAATGAGGGAAACAATATATCATTTCAAGGTCTCTAGGCTATTTCTTTTCCAATGCAGTGAGAAGAAGATAAAATATGACCATTATCTAATTCCAAATGCCTTGCTGGAGCTGGCAATACTGTATCTGGACCAGGATAGAAGAGAAGAAGCAACAAAACTTCTGGAAAAAGCAAAGTAAGTGAAAAGCCTGTGTTGGTGTCTGATGGGTCAGTTTGGTGTTTCACTGGTTAGCAGGAACCAGAGTAATTTCATTAATATCATGGAAACTCATTTCATTTTTGCAATGGGAGCGTGCATGCCTTAGTTTTGGTTTGGACCTTTCCAGTGGTAGGTGTTACATTTGTTCAGTCTGGGACTTGCAAAAAGAGTCAAAAAAACTTAAATATCTTAATAGGAATGTCAAAGGTTTCCATAAGAAATAATCAATGTGTAACAAAATGTAATCATCTTTGTGGTGTATTTGCTTATTCATATAAAAAATGTATTAAATTAAATCAAAGCTCTGTGTTATGGCTAAAATAGCATTACTTAAATTGATGGCCAGCAGTGCCTGTTTTTTTCCTTGATGAAATGCATTTAAGATAATGCTTCAGGTTACACTTGGTATCTTTGTATTGTTTCATCTGCACCAAGGCAACTAAAACACCTGCTTTTACTGTTTTGTGGGGTTGATTTTTCTAGCAAAATAGGTTTATTGGTCAGTTGGGCTTGATCATGTGCGTTCTTTATTATAAAATTAACAAATACAGGGTTTGCCTCTGTTTGAACCTTTACTTCTCTGCTGAGCCAAAATTTTGGCAGTGATGGGGGAGGGAGGGAATCCAACCCAAACAACTCTTCCCCCTCTTCAAGCATCCAGCAGCAGCAAGGTAGTTCACCTCTGCCTGGATCCTGAATGAGTCCAGATGTGCAGAGTCACTGCCACAGGCGTGAGCAGCTACAAAACTGATGCCTGTCCCCGGTTCAGAGAGGTCAGATAGAGTTTTTATGTCGTTTTTTGTCCAAGTCAGGCCACTCTGCAAGTCAGAGTAGCAAATCAAGCCTACCACAGATTATGCCAAAAGCCTGTCAGCACAAGATTTAAAATATTGCAATTCTTAATCTCCTGTGCTTGTGAGCCTGGTTCTCTGTAGACTCATGGAAGATACTAAGAGCAGCAAAAATTGCATTAGCAAAGTGCAGTGGAAAGTGTTTCAATTGGCTTCATATTCCTCAAAACACACCTCTCCTGTCCTCATTTCCTTTGTTCACATCTCTCTTAAGAGGAGCTCTAGAAATAAATGATTTGGAGCTGCTGATTCCAGTTGGAACTTCTGTCATTGCTGCTTGGCCATTGCACGTTTCCCTGGCAGCTCTGAGTGTCTCAGGTTCCCTCAGGAGAAGGTGTTTGGATTAAAGGGGTGCACCAGCAGACAGCAGCTCTGAAAAATGTGCTGTTGCCCAGTGTATGAAAGCTGCTACTCAGACTTGCTGTGCTCAAAGAACTCTTGAACACTGTTATGACATGCAAAAATAAAAAATCTCATTACAAAACCCCTTGTTTCAGTCAGTCATAAATAAAAGTGCAGCTCCTACGTTTCCACCTGTGGCATTAAAATGCTCTGGGTTTATGAGCTTTCAGCTACAAACACTGAATGTCTCAGCAGCCACGAGAGGGAGAGCAGAGCGTTGGTGGGGTTGGGGCTGCAGAATTCTGTTTGCAGTTGGCAGGAGCGCAGGCGAGCGCTTGGCTGGTGCATGACGCTTGATTTGCCTGACCTAAATCCACATACTGCTGCTGGCTTGGATCCTCAGCTCTGGGAGAAAGAGTGGGACGAGATGATAAACAGTTTTGGCTTGGTCATGCATGGAAATATTTCTATTTGTATGACTGTAAACTACAAACAAGAATATCAGTGTACTCATGAGAAATACAGGCTCTGCATGACAAAATCTATTTAATTTAAAGGAAAAACTCCAAGGGGTTTCAGATCAGCACACAGCAGAACCTGGCCACCTCCTTTTCTCAGTCAGCCTCTTGGGTGTTGCATACATAAAATGATAAGCTGGTGTAGGACGGGCATGGAATTCCTGGTTTCCACCAAGAGACTGGCACTGCCACAGACAGATACCACGCTGCCATGCTTGGTTTGAATTATGAATTTAGAACTGAAAGGCTGTTAAGTTGCACAGAGCTTAATACTTAATGTTATGTTTCTGTAAAGATGACAAATATCTTCTACAAGAAAATTAGCATGGTCTAATCCTCTTTTGTATCTGGATTCTGTATCCATCCTGTAGGAGCTGACATGTTAATTCCTACTAAGTAGGATCTGGGCTTTCTATGTGGTCCAGGGGCAAATTTTCTGGTTTTTTATGTAAGCTTTTCATGAAAATACAGATTCTTTGAATGCTCCAGTAACTCTTTACAGCATGACAGAGCTACTGGAAGCTATAGGCAGATGACAGTGTGGAGCCAGGCACTAGATGTGTGTGGTGGAAATCCTGCCAGTCTTCCCTGAGATGGTGAATTGCTCCTCAAAAGCTGATATGGAATCTGGTGTGTGCCCACTTTCTCTTTCCAAGCTCTGGAGCAGCAAATTGTCTGCCTTCATTTCCTACACACAGCATTTGTTGGCAACCGTAGGATGGAGATGGGGATGTTCCCCTCCTCTGGATCAGGACAGCTTCCCTTTCTCTCTCTTTTTTTTTTCCCTTTTCTCCCCCTCCTCTTTACTTTCTTGAAATGAATCTGCCTTATTAAAATGATTTTTTTAAATGCTGAAAATACATGTATTCAAATCTGTCAGTTATACTTGGAGAGGGGGGAAGAAAATTCTAATTTCTGAATGTAAACTAAGTGGATGTTACAGATAATTAATATGGACTCAGTATTTTGATTGAGTGGATCAGATTAAATTTCTTATTAAGCTATATTTTTCTGGTAATTGCCAGACAGTAGAACTACAAATAAAGAACAAAGAGCTGCATTGTTTGGCCAGGAACACATGCCTTGTATTTTAGAGTAGGCAGCAAAGGAGCTTGTGAAGAAAGGCTTTTTTGCTGTCTACAGTTGTTTTTGCTTAAAACAGTAATACAAAGATAACTTAGAAATGTTTAAAAAATATATATTCATCAGAGTGGAACTTCTTTTGTTTCAGACAAAACTACAAGAATTACTCCATGGAAACAAGGACACATTTCAGAATTCAAGCTGCCCTGCACCAAGCCAAATCCGCCCCAGAAAATGGAATGCACTGTGGAGCCTCGGCAGTGTCGTAACTTTTTCTTCTTTGATGTTCTGTTTGTTGCAAACTTTGGTGCAGAAAATTACCGACACTTTAGAATTATTTTTCCTTCTCTTTCAAGTCAGTGAAAAACCAAATAACTTAAAATTTCAAAGGTGATGCATAAAATGTTAATCTAGTGTAATAACATGGCAAAAAATCTCTCAAACCAACCATAACCCTGAAAAATATTGTTTTTCCAACAGTGGCTTTTTGAATACTTACATCTGTGTAATTCATTTTTCAATCGTGTGCCTTTCTCTTGCGTTCGCAACATTATGTTGTAGCTTGCTTAGTGAAAGGGGAACATTTGAAAAAAAACAAACAGCAAAACTTTAAGATTCCCAGATTTAATCTCAGTTAATTCTGAATGTTTGTTTGGATCCATACTGCTAGGAGTTGAAAAGGAAAACATTGCTTTTTCCCAGTACCTGCTTAATTGGAATGGTGTGAGAAAATCTCACAGCAGGGAGGAGCTCTGGATCCTGGGCATTTCTAGTTGTGCACAGAAAGCTTCCCTTTACCAGCTTCTACCAGTCACATTTTTGCTTCTGTAAGAAACCTGCTGGTGAAAAGAATGGTCTCTCTTATGCAAGTACCTTGACTTTTTCTTCAGTTTGGTTTTCCTGTCAAGTCTGCTGCTTCTAGCAGCTGAATTAATTTACTGAGTATTGCAGGCGGAAAGGTGGTGACAGTATAAAACTGCATCACTTCTTCTTTGACAATGGGAGGTTCTTAGGAAATGTCTTCTGTCAGAATGAACATGATCTGAAGCTTATGTCAAATTTAAAGCACAAGTCCTTGAAGGTCAGTTAAGAAACGGCAGCACTGCAGTGGCTGGAGTGATACAGGAGTTACTGTGACATCCCATCCCTTCCTACAGTGGCTGTTCTTAGGATTCCCAGGCTGAGATGTCCATGTTGCAAGAGGCCAATGTTCCCTGTGGGAGGAAGATGGGGCTGGAGCAGGCTCCCTCAGCACAAAGGACAGCCCTTTATCTTTCTGCTCTTTATTGATCTTTTGGGAGATTTCCTGTGTAAGGGGCTTTGAGAATAGAGCAATGAGCTGGGTCTGCTTTCCAACGCCATGGAACTCCTGCTTTGCTGCAAAACTGGTGAAGTCAGTGGTACCACAGCTTTGACTTGTGTTTGCTGTTCTCCAGGCTGGCTCCATGTCTGTATGCCTCTGGGGTTTTGGGGCACACTTCTACCTCCCTTTTGAAAGAGCTTCTTCCCCATTACCCATTCTGATGGGTGGAGATGGGAGGTCTTCTGACAGCCCTTTTTCTCCAATGGAGATGTTTGTCAGGAAGATTCATATCTATGTACCTCAGTGAATATCCTTTCTAAAGTGATTGTTCCCATCAGAAGAGAAAATTGACAGTTTATAGCTCTGCTTTTGCCTCCTCAAAGGAAATAAAATTGTTTTATTACTGTAAATTAATATGCAAGGAGACAGAACCACCAATTCCTCAACAAGGAGAACTTGCATTGTCTTAAAAATAGATACCCTTTATAAAAGTCTTTCCAAGTTAAAATGATAGATGAAAAATGCATTTTTTAAAGTAACTCTCTCAGATAAATTCTGTTCAGATAAATGTCTCGATTCAGATAAAGTTCAGTATAAACAGTTACACTATTTACAAGCTGCACATCAAGACTTCAGTGTAAAAATTCAGTCATTCTTTGTATAGAATAAAAAAAGTTTCTTGTTCTACTTCATGCATATAACGCCTCTTCTTCCAGTTGTGTCCTTTTCAAATATTTTGGCAGCCTTAGCATCTTTTAAGCAAGCAATGCCATGTGAAAATTAGCATAAATTGTACTTTGCAGAAAGTGAACAATCCTTCTGAGGGTAGATTTATTTCTTGTCTTTGAAATTTCACCCACAACTCGGTTTTGCCTGATCTTAGATACATCACACAAAGGATGTACTGTGTGATACTCAGCCAGTTTCCCTGATGTTTTGCAGCAATGAAAATCCCAAGATTTTCCTCAGGTTTTCATTGCCTTCCTAAGACTTTCTTAGTCTCCTCTAGTCAAACACCAGCACCGGTTGCACTGTGGACCTGATCTTCAGCTTCAGCTGAGTGCTTTGTATTTCACTGTGATGTTTGACTCCTTGGCTCCCAAGCCATAGGAAATAATCACCTTCCTTATGCAATGAGGATTTATGGACTGTAATTGTATGGATTCACTTGAGAAGACAAGTGGAAGGTCTGGTACATTGTCACTGTGTAAGTTTTTCGGTGTATTGTATTTTGAATTGCCCAACGTCACTCTGCTCATCAATTCCTTCATTTTGGTGCTCCTCCATGGCAGGGATCCAAACTCCATGGGGTCAGTCTGGGCTGGAAGGTCGATGCTGGGCTGGTTTTTCCATTGCTCCTCCGGAAGCTGCTGTGTGGTGCCTGGAGCAGCTCTGCAGTAAATTGCTTTATCAGTCTGGAGTCCCAAATGCAGTGAATCGGGGGAAGCACAAATGTGTGAGTTCTCACCTCAGAGTATTCACTTAGCAGAAAATAGTGGATATTGTCATGGAATTGCACATCAGAGATGGAAGCATGGCCCAAGATTCAGGAAATGGAAGTGCTGCTGCAGATGGATATAGCCAACACCTCAACTGCAGAAAGAGGAGTTCCTTCTGCATTCAAACACTGAACTGTCTGAGCAATGCTTGAGAAACCCACTCTGTGCACCAACTTTAGCCAACAACTGCTGCAATCAGCTCTTCCCCATCCTCAGCAAAGCCAGAGATGTTACCCAAAGACAAAAATTACTAACTCAGCAGAAAAGTTTTCTGCACGTGGTAGGACCTTTATCATAAAACCTACAAGCTTTATTTCTTTTTTGATGTATTTGTTTTTAACTAGCACTAGTAAGTGTTTTCCTGCCAGTAACCAAGGAGGGGTAGAAATTAATTCTCAGTTTTCTGGATGTCTGCAGCAGTGGCTGTGGTGCCCCATGCCCTGAAGGTGGTGCTGGCAGGGAAGGGCAAGGCAGTAAAAGGGGCATCCCTTTTATCATGAGCTCCATGGTGGAGCATGGTTGGGTGAAGGACACTGGGCTGGAGCTGAACGTGGTCACAGCTTTTCTGGATGGTTAGAAGAGAATTTGATGAAGTCACAAGCAGGATACAGAACTACTGTTACCTAGAAACACACACTTACGATTGCTCAACTCCACCTGTGGCATGGGAGCCTGCTTTGCTTACTGACACGCAGTTCTATTGCAATCAACAGTTCACACGTGCCATCAGGGATGGATGGTTTAAGGACTGTCCCCTTCTCACTGCCTGGCCTCTGGCTGTTTACACCTCAAAACTTGGCCTAGGAAATCGCATTTTATGAAATACAGCAGTGTAGAACAGGATCATATCAAACATTTTCTCCCATTTCATACTGGTTTTGGCATTTAATGCTGTATTGAGTGCTTTAGTATTTTTTGTTATTTGTGGCCTGGGTCCAAGATTAAAGCTCACAGGCTGACAGCTTGTGTGCCTCTGGCCCAACAGGGACATCAAGTAATGCTTCTCTGTGTGAGACAAGACTTTCCTACAGGTCAGTCTCAGAATGCAAAAATCACTCCCAGGAGTTTAAATACAATACTCAGCCTCCAGTTCCACCTGCAAAGATGTGTTACTTTGCCATCTCAAGCATAAAAACACAGCAGCAAAGCAAATGTATATGAAATGACCAAAACAACGCGTTCAACCCTGTTCCCCCTCTGGGAGGAAGAGGAGAAGATAAAGAGGTGAGTCATGTTGTTTACTGCTCTACAGGAAAATGGGTAATGGTTGGCAACGTCACTGATGAATGAGATTAGGAAACCTGAACGGACTAGAAATGAACTTGCTTCTTTTCTCATTATGTTCTGCAAATACATTTTGGTGGCAGATTACGTGCAAAGCATGTACCAGCAAGTGTTTTAATTGAATGATTTGTCATCATAGAATATTTTTTAAAGATGCTATCTAGGTTTGCTTCAGGTGTTTTTTTTTAAAAAATATAAGTACTTTCTTTTGAGGACATGCCCAGTCAATCCCTGTCTCTAAGATTTATGAATAGCAACAGAGCTAATAAATACCTGCATTGCACTGTGGTAAAATTCTGCATAGTGTTTGCTAAAATTCAGCCATGCTTCTGTAGGACTGGGCTGTGCTCCATTATTTTCTGTGGTTTTTTAAAATCTCAGGACCTACTTACTTTCATTGCTGACTAAGCATAGGCAAAATGTCTAGAATTATGCATTGCAGTGAAGTCTACTTGCTTTCTCTCTCCATGATGGTTTTACAGAAAGAATACAAAATGGAGCAGTCATAACCCCCTTCATGCTCTTTTTATGGGCAATTTAAAATTTTTAAAATTTAAAAGAAAAGGCAAAGAAAAGTTTATCTCGTGCTAGCAAAATATAGGAACAGCAGTTTCAGGCCTGTGGCCTAAAAGTAATGTAGTGATGTGGGAAGAGAAGATGCGCAGGAACCGCAATGCTCTGGACAGTTTTCCTCTTCCCATACCTTTTATCCTGCAGCACACAGAGTGAGAAGGTAAGAACATCATTCTTGGTGCTGGAGCTGTGTGGGATGTTTGCAGTGCTGGAGCCCCGGGGCTGTGCTTGGTGTCAGCTGTGTCACAGAGGCAATCCCAGGGTGAGCTGGTGCTTTGTGAATGTGGTGCTTTCCCTGATGTTTTGGGGAAGGTGCTGGTGTGAGATGCCTGCAGCTGTCTCTGCTCTGCAGATGTGGAATAGGAACTGTATCTCAGTGAAGTTCAGTAAATCATTCTGGGGAGTGAAACAATGCTGTTAACTCCAGAGGATCCTAGAATTACATGGCTCGTGTTCAATGTCATCTTCATCTGGGCACTGCTGTCACCACCACTAAGGTTATGCAGCTGCAGAGGCTTTTAGAAGCAAACATCAGTGCCAGGTATAGTTTTGATATTTCAGTCACAGATTCAATACCAGGTTGGAAGGGACCTCAAGAATCGTGTGGTCCAACCTTTCTTGCCAAAAGCAGAGGCTAGACAAGGTGGCCCTGCACCCTGTCCAGCTGAATCTTAGAAGTGTCCAGTGCTGGGAGATCTAACATTGCCTGGGGAAATTACTCCAATGACTGATACAATTGTGAAAAATTTGATTTGCCTTTCATTCTTATGGCTTGTGGATACCTGAGTCAGGTTTCCATTCTGTGATGCTGGCTGGGCTCATCATTTATCTGATGCAAATAAACGTTGGTATTTCTAAGGAACAGCAGGAATTTCATGCAGTGCCTTTGCTACAGGTCTGTTGTTGTCTGATCTGTCACACATACACATACATAAAGAAATGCATATATAAATATACATAAAACATCTATATATGTATACTCACACACAGTGGTAACAGGTTCTGGAGTCAAAGCTTTTTGAAAAGTTATCAGAACTGCTTGAACTATTTATTAAATTCAGGACTTATAGACGAGATACTTTAAAAAGAAAATAAAGCTTTGATGATGGTTGAGAAAAATGCAGAGGTTAAAGGCCTTTACTAATGGTTTGCAGTAGGATCACACTGCAGGACTGTGCAGTTTGCAGCCTTCTAGAAGAAATCCCAAGGCAAAAAGGCAATCTAGCAAGAGCCCTTCAGTGGGGTAACCTCACAAAAATGCAGTTTTATGCTCTAGATTTGAAGGGCATCAGTTTTCACTCTGGACTAGCAGAGCTCTGCCTCAGTGGGACAGTGCCTGGGATGGCTCTGTCCTGCTCAGAAAACAGTTTTGGAGTGATTCATCTTTTCCCCCCTTGAATTCTTGCCTTGTCTGCCTCCCTCAATCTGCTTCCCCAGCGTGAATCCTGGATTACACAGGCAGCTCCTGCTAATGTGGCAGAAGCGTGGGCAAAAGATGCTGAAAAGGTGAAGTTTGTCTGTCATGGTGCAGTGAGAACCCTGGAAAAAGTGCAGCAAGGGAGCAAAGTGAGGCTGGGAAAGTGCTCGGTGTGGGCAGCCAGGGTACGTGTGGTGTGTGTGGTGAATCCGTTTACTGCTGTGTGCAGAGCTCTTGAAATGCCTTCTTGAAAAGAAAGACAAATGTTTTGTAGGGGTTGGTGCTGCAAAGAGCAGGTTTGTGAAGTTTCTGGTGCTTGCTTTCCAGCTGGGAGGACAGGGAGGGCTGGGGGCTCTCTGTGCACGCTCGGTGTGGCTGGGCCCCTCTTGCTGAGTAAGCGAATACCTCGGTGCTGTGAGAACGCAGAAAGGGCTTTGCACAAAGGATTTCTTCACTATAAACTCCTCTGCAGCTTTTACTTAGCAAAGTGTCAGTGCAGAGTGGATGTGTAATGAATCAGTTGTTAGCATGAAAATACAGTTATTTCTTTTGCTTAAATCAAAAAGATGCTTTAGCAGAGTATGTTCAGACTGTTCTCTTTATCACAAAGCATTAACTTTGCATTTCATATCAAGAATTCCAAAGCCTCGAACTCTTATCCCAGAACAGGTTTAAATGCAAGATAATCTGCAAAGGATGGTTAGCATAAATTATATTCTTCAAAGTTAAATGCTCTATAAAAAGAAAAGTTAATCCTTGAAGCTAATATGTATTCTGAGTATTAAGTCAAAAAGGGTTCTTCTGAACAGCTTTTATTCATGTGTTTTATAGGTTGTCAACTAGAATGTATGTTTTTAATAAAAATGTGGTGTCTGTAACAAACTGTGTTTGTAATCAGCCACCATCCACTTTTTTCGTGAGTCCTTTTAATCCAGGATTTAACTGCTGAGAGACCCTGTACATTTGGTTTCAGCCATCTTGTTATTTATTTCACTGCCAGTCTGACTCAAAAGAATTTTCACCTTTACCACGATTGCACAAGGACAGGAAACGTCGAAGTCCTAAAACTGTGGTAACTGAAGTAAGTTCAGGTATTTCATAAGCCCTCAGCCCAGAAATGTACCCTTCTGCCACTGGAACGGGAGACTGTCAGCCTTCCAAACACGGAATTGCTTTCAACCCTGGGACGCTGCAGGACCGTAGGAGCTTTTAAACCCTTATGTGGCTCATGCTCCTCAGAAAGAAATGCTCTGGGCTGGGTTTGTTTGTTTATATATGATTCTCCCCCAGATTTACATAGTGAACTGGCAACAAGTAATAAGGATTACCATCCTTAGATGTAAAATTGTTAAAGTGGTAATTCCTGTAGCATGCAAGAATTTTTAAGCATAAAGGTCTGTATAAAACTGAATATTCCTTACTTGTCATTACATCTCTGGCCCCAGGTTTGTGGGAGTTTCCTTCTGATGTATGAGAAAAAATCCATTTCCTACTCTAATCTGCAAGTGGAACCCAACCACGTCCTTGCTGTGCCTCCTGGATGCAGGTGCTGCCCTCCCTCCCTGCTGGTTCTGCGGCAGCTCTGGCTGTGGAGGGGACAGCAGTGACTGGTGGCACTGACCTGGGGCGCGTGGCCTTTCACACTCGGCGTCCCTCGCGCTGCTGAAACGGAGCACGGTGATCCCTCAGCCCTCCCTGGCTCTGTGCCAGGGCTGCTGTGCCACTGACAGCTCTAAATGACAGATGCCATCGCTGCACTCAGCGCTCTCATCACACTGCACAGGCCCTATGAAAATGCTTTAAAGCAACGGCTCTTGAGGGCTGTCAAGCACTTCCAAACTCAGGTACTTGCACACAGTGGCTGTAAGAGGATTTTTTGTTTGCTTTTTCCTTCAAACTGCTTTGCAGACACTTTTCTATGGGCCTGCCCACCCTGGCATAAGAAGGGCTTTGAGTGAACAGGTCCAGGTGAGTCAGAGCCAACTCCTCCCCCTCACTCAGCTGCAGGAGACTCCAGCTGGGAACAGCTGTGCTGGACTGTCTTAATGTGTTTGAAGTGCAAGGAATTTGTTAGACACCTCTAGGACAGGAGGTAAATATATCTTCATCTTATAGAAGGTAGAAATAAGACACAGATCTGGTTCCACAATTGTAGCTAAAATTCAGGTTATACAATATTTTGCATTAAATTCAGATCAATTTGTCTTTGAATTAGAAATCACCAAGAACAATATTGTACCTAAAAATTTTAAAAATAATTGATTTATTTGTTATATTTTACATTTGTCTTTAAGCTAAACTTTGAACTTTTTTGGAATGTTCTTGTGTCATCAGCTCCACTTTTAGCCCTTCACGTCTTTTTGCTCTTTAACAAGTATTTTAATAAAAGTAATTTCTTCCCTTAGCCCAGTCACTATCAGTATTAAAAGTTCAGCTGCTCAGGTGTGGCTGCCTAGGAAAGCATTCAGCTCAGTAATCCATCACTTCCTACTTCTTTTAAATCTTTCTTAATCAAGTCTTGTAATAAATAAAGACTAATACCACCATGACAACACTGTTTTTTTCAAATTGTTCATTTGCCAGTTTTAACAAGATAAAGAAATGAATACTTAATGTGGACATTGTTTTACCAAAAAAAAAAAAAAATCAAAAAAAGAACCCAACCCCTGAAACAAATAGACAAAAAGGAGGACACAAAGGAACACACATGGAATGATGAAAAGGAACAATGATATTGCACAACTTCAGGTGTCTCTTCCCAGATTTTGATCCATGTAATTAGGTATGTATGAATTCAGCAAAAACATTGTGTCCAGATAAATGTGTGGCCATTTGAGTGAATTGAGAACTGCAGAGTGTTTTCAGTTCCTTTTGACTGCTCCTTGGAGTTCTTCTCTAAGGGAGCAGGGTCCTGTCAGCTGCAGGAATAACAAACAAATGTTGACTCTCCATTGTACTGACCAGTTACCCACAGAATTACAATTCTCCTCTACTGTAAATGCACTAATTCCTCCACGGACCTGGGTCTTGAACCACAACTTGCTGTATCAAGAACTCAAACTCTAGCTGAAACACAATCAAAGAACATCCCCCAGTCTGCTGTGGTTATCTTGAGATTGTGTTTCATTTCACGAGACCAGGGCTTCTCACTGTGTCAGGGTGGCACTGAATGCACAGAAGTCACAGGAGGTACATTAAGGGAGTGGGGGAGAAGAAAAAAGGAAAAAAATCATGCTAAGTGGAAAAAGGTCTTTACAGCTACAACCTTTGCTGGAGCCTCTCATAACAAGCACATACTGTTTGCTACAGAAATCAGGGAACTGTGTCATTCTGGCTATAGCAGGACTGTTTGCCCCTCCACTGCTACCCTGACACTTTGTGTTTATATAAACTTAGCATTTATGTGCAGAACAAAGTCTATTTTTCTCCTCTCTGTGTTCATTCCTGTTCAGTGGACTGATGTGTCAGCCAGCAGGGCTCAACAGATACATTTAATACAGGAGACTGAGATACAGTATGTTTATTCTTAACTTCTGATAACCTAAGATCTACAAGAACGAGAGATGCAGTATCCATTTACTATGATCCAAGACAACCATTTTTAGGGAGAAAAAAGTAGAATAAGTGATCAGTGCTAACACTACATTAGTTCTAAATATATTTTTTTCAGTTATGGCAGCTTAACTATTTATTGTTCATCCGGCCCACTTTTAATCTGATCAAGTTAAAGGTCACATATTAAAGTTTAAGGACTGTTATTTCATCAAAACCGAAGGAAGTTATAAAAAAACCCCATGAAACCACAGTTTCACTGCAGGACTTGTGTCATATCTTCATAATCTGCATCACTTGTAGAAAAGGGATAATGCATCTCAGTTTGCTTACAAGCTAGGAGATCACTTTGAAGTCTGCATATTCCTAACTGCAAACAAAATATAGCACTTTTAACAGGTTATAAATAAACTGGTTTTCAAGCATAAAGCCAGCCCAACAATAACAATACACTATTAAAAAGACCTAAGGCAATGAATTCCATCTCCAATGGAAAAAAAAAAAAAGAAAAAGAATAAGAACTGTGCAAACAAGCTTAAAACTATTTCTTTGTGCCAGTGTTATAAAATGTAGATTTCAATAAAGCCTTGACCCAAATGCCAGGACTTGTGAAAAGAATCAGAACAGATCTGGTTACTTTATTTAGGAAAAAAATACTCTTATCTTGCTGCTAATAAAATTGGATACACGCAGTTTAAACATTTACAGTTGCTGTAACACTTTACACAATTCCTATATATGGGTGTAAGAACAAACATTAAAAGACAATGGTGGGTCAAGGCTTTACATTAAAAATAACAACCTACTTTTCTATAGTCTCTAAAATACTATGTTTTCCAATATTTGCAGCCATTCAGGAATATTTTTTATTTTTTTATTTATTAGGAAATGTATACTTTGTGCATGATCTTAATTCCTAATTCCTGGCTCTTTGGGCTGAATGACAAAAGGATCAAACCCATTGAAGTGGATGGTCTCCTTGAAGGTTCAGTAGAGAAACCCTGGCTCAGTTAGTCTCATATGATGAAAGCAGTGCTGCATCCACTGGCTCCATGCAGGATGGACAGGTAAAGGATCTCATCAACCAGTCATCTATACAGTCCAGGTGGTAAATGTGCATGCACGGCAGAAATCGGATAGGGTCCCCATAAACAAAGTCCATCATACAAATGACACATCTGGGGGGGGGAAAAATAAAATATTTAAGCTGCTGTTACCAAACTGGAAATGAAAAACAGTAATATCTATTTCTGGATGCTTTTAGTATTTGTAGATACTGTGAGGGGTATCCTTGTGTAAGATAAAGGAAAGAGCCTCAGATTCATAGAGTGGTTTGTGTTGGCAGCCACCTTACAGCCCGTGGAGTTCCAACCCCCTGCCCTGGGCAGGGATGCCACTCACCACATCAGCCTTCTGCAGGGCTTTATTTTCTTTTAGAAAACTACATAAAATTAGAGTCCCTGAAAATAAGGCAAACCCAGGATGACAAGGTCAAGTTTCCCAGGGCAGCATCACAAACCAAGGCAACAGCCACATCCCTTCCATTCAGTCCCCAGGACTTACTCTCGGATCTTCTTCTCGGAACCGTCTCTGCCGGGGTCATAGACTCCTTTGGGAAGGTGCTGGATGAGGCCGATCCGCTGCGCTATCCGGATCTGCTCCTCTTCCGTCAGCTGCGTGGCCAGGCGAGTCTGGCTCGGCGTGGGGTGATACACAGGAACAGGCACCTGCTCCTAAAATCAAAATATTTCCATTAAAAACCACCTCAGAGGCTTTCCAAGCCTTCCGCAGCACAGCACAATTCACAGTCCTACAAATATTTGTATGAACTCCCACTCGTACTTTGCAATTTTGGGGCTATAATTATATTGAGAATAAGAACTGAGGGCAGTATTTGAGCAAGGAGCTGTTCGTGGTGGTTCTCTGCAAAAGCTTTTGATCTCCAGGAATTGTTCATACAGGAGACACATGGACAAGAAACTCCACATGCCAGCAGGCAAATAAACCTTACAGGCACCTGGGGAAGTGCTAAGGTACAGAACTGAGCAATGGAAGGACTGAGGAAGAACCCCCAGTATCTGCAACTGAAAGTAGATTCTATTATTTTTTTCTTTTTTTACATTTAGGAAGAATTCTTTGGCAAGATGAGGACACTGCCTGCTCTCAAAATTTTTAGAGAGGAAGGTTTTACTTATTCTGTAATAACTAAAATTTACATGAACTGTTTTGGGCCACACAAGCTTAAATCCAGAACTGTAGATTTAATTCTCATGTGTTAAAAGAGTGTCACCTGGATAATACAAACAACAGCTTAAGTAAGTAACCCAAGTTTTATGTTTCTTCTCATATACTAATAGGACTTTACAAGTTCTCCCAAGCTGGATTCAACTATTGATATATTTGAGGTATATATTTTCAAAAAAAGTAGGCAACATATAGCTATTGCACAGTCCTTCCTCGACCACATTCTCAGAAGCTTCTTTTGAATATTAATGAACTTTAGATCAGATATCTTCACTAACATTTCTATTAACATGGTATTTCATTTACTTGCTTTTAAAGCATTTTTTGGTACATAAATACCGATTTTGAATGGGATACACTATTAGGACAGTATTGGCCAGTAGCCATAAATCTGCTGTTAACAGGGAGGCAATTTCTTGCAAGAGGCCCATTTTAATGGTTCTTCTTAAACAGCAGAAAAAAAAATCAACATATAGATGTGTCTGAAAATAAACCTGCTGCATCAGACACACAATGCACCGAATCATCTGTCTGGCAAATGCCAAATTTGCTGTTTCAGAGGGCACTGGTGCAAGCTGAGCTGAGGGCAGGTGTGTGCAGCTGAGGCAGCACAGGTCACCTCCCACATGTAGCATTGCATTTGTCCAACCCAACAAAGCCCTTCTCCTTTCACTGCCAGGAATCACAGCAAGTGGACAGCCAGCCAGGATCCTGGAAGGCCGGGAGAAAGCTGTCCCAGGAGTGAGCAGCCTCTTGCTGGTGCCACCCAGCAGCAGAAGCCCTTGCTCATGAGAAATGCTAATTACAGATACAAGTCTGCCTGGCAGTTCTTCATTGAACCCAGTGCCTGCCACTGGCAATTCAGCTGTGGGGAAAAATTCACAGTCATCTCTTAATTTAGTTACACGAGGATTTCCCCCTCTGATTTCCTGGCAGAACTCAGAGGAATTATGAGAAGGTTCAAAAGACAGAACGCCAGGGGTTCTCCAAGTGATTAATTTCCTGACTACTCTGAACCATATTTCACAGAATCACTGAATTCTTTTGGATCAGCTGCCTTTTAGTGTTTTAAATTATCTCAAGTATTCTCTAATCATCATTTGGAGAGAGAAAAGCACCAGCTGAACCTAGGGCTGGCCTGTCAGATGTAACAGTATTCAGAAAGTGCAACCTTTGGTGCCAGCAAAATAAAGCATTTTCCCCTGACAAATGCTGTGGACCCTCTGCACTGAACACTTCAGCTCAAAGCAGAGCCTGGTCCTGGTTTTATGTTTCAAGAACTTAACACCACAAACTATCAGTAACTTTTTTTTTCCCCCAGGGCTTTGCTGTTCTTTGAACAGGTTATTAAAGCAACAGCAGAAGACATTACTGCTACCTCCTTCACTTGTTACACAGACAGACAACACTCAGCTTTGGAGAGAGATCCCCCTTCACATCTAGGAGAAAAAGAGGAGCAGTGTAACAAACCATAGGCACAGCACAGGCTGGTGCCAACGTGGGCAGGAGGAGGGGAGGGAACTGTACTTAATACAGCTCCCCTGGCCTAAGCCACGGCTCCAAGTGATAATGCAGCAATTCAATGAAAGGCAAAAACAGGAGGACAAAAGATCCAAGAAATCCTCAAAATGTCTGAAAATAGCAATGAAAACTGACAGTGAATATCTGTAAGAGAAAAACAGCAAACTGATCATCTCAGCAAAAATGATACAGCAAAAGGAAACTACAGTTAAGTAAGAATCTGCTGTGAGTTAGAACAGTCGCATCTGGACAACTCTGAAGTGAGCAACAGTCACACACTTCCCACCCAACAACTGCCTTGGTTAAGTTTTGGACAGGAAATTAACACAACTTTTAAACCTGTGATAGGTTTAAACGAAACCTCATTCTCTTGTTCTAATCTTTTACAGGCACTTGTGAGTGACCACTGAGGGACTCTGTGGGGAAGCCACTTGTGCATTATTGCAGTGCCCCTCTCCCCTGGGTGTCACCTTCCCTGCAGAGGGGCCGGAGGGACCCCCGGCCCCCCTCGCGTGCCAAACTCACAAATGCTTTCCCGACTGCCAGCGCTGGATGGAAACTCCTCCCTTTGGCATCCTGTCTCAGGTTCCCTCCCGGCACAGCTGCCCCCCGACTGTCTGACACAGCCCATTAAGGCAGGAATTTATAGTCGCCAGCTGGGGGCTTCTACAATTTCACATTCTAGACAAGAACCTCTTGTCAGAGGAGTAACTGGGTGAAAATGGTGATGTCTTTCACCACGACGTCCTCATGCTCGTGAATGCAGAGAACTGGAGTTGGTGTGGCCGTTGTGAAAAATGCATAACAAATTACTGTAAATAAACCACAGAGACCACTCGATACCCAGGCACTGAACACGCTGCCTTGGTGGCACTTTGATCTCCCCTCCTGACTGCTATTAAAAGCCTGCCCAAACTGAGCCCTGGACATGAATGTACCAGGGAAATGGAAGAACACAGCCACACACGTTGCAGTGTCACATTATAGGGTACGTTGACACTGATGCTTTCAAACCAGCCCTCTCCCCTCCAACAGGTAAAAAAAAAAAGTGTTCATACCTGTATGATTTTAAAACTATTTAAAACTCTTTATTCACGAGAATCCGAGAGCCCAGATTTCTCTGACTGCAAAGATCAGTTGCAGCTGATCTGTCCCCAGCTCCCTCAAAAGACCCTGAGTGGAGCTGGGCTCCTGCCCCCGTGGCAGCCCCTTGGGCACACACCCAGCTGGCCCCGCTCGCAGCCACGTGGCAGCTGCAGCCCTGGGTTTTCCACCACCCAATCTCTGCAGCAGTTGTGGGAGTTAAACTCATCTGACAATAATTCCAAGCTGCCTTTTAGGACGGAGTGCAGCCCTCCCTGTGCGGGTTTATCACCCCTTTGCAAATCCTTCACAGTTTATAAAGGCTGCTTTCACTGACCAAGGTCCTGCTCGCTCCAGGGTGGGTGTTCAGGGGTAACGACTCAAGACTTCACTCAGCTCACATTTGTAGCCAGGGGCCCCCTGACGTGTGTGTATATAAAAAAGATTGTATTACCCAAGTAATTATTATTTTACTCCAAAGACGAGCATGAATTTATTGCTCTGGTGTCTCACATTTCTCTTATCGACCATGGAAAATGTTTTTGCAGACAAAATTACAAAATACAGAAATTCTAGCCAAAGTCTGTGTTATTTATCGTTTGACAAAGATGTAAGGCACTTCAAACTAAGATGAAATTTCATGCTAACTCTTATTACTATGTGCAAAAGCCCCTAAAAAGGGCCAAAACAAATAATCAAATCCACATATTACTGTCAGGCAATGAAATAAAAAATCACTTTCTGGCACTTAATTTGCTTTAGTCAATTATTTCATCCCCATAAGAATTCAATAATGATTAAACACCTCAGATGGCCATAATCCTGGAGATACACAACTTTCTCTGTTCACAAAGTTAGTGGTATCAGCACAAGTTTCCCTGACTTTCTGTGCACAGAAATAATTCACTCCCAATGTTTATTCAGCCCTTAAAAACAGCAGCATTAATTCAGACTCAAGGACTACAGCAGGGTTTGTGTCTCCATCTCACTCCAGCTCCTCCTCCTTTGGGGGGGAAAAAAAATCATAGAGGGCATCTGGAGGTCTGCATTTCTCACTCCTAATGAAAATAAACACTTTCACACATGGCCTAAAAGGCCCAGAAACTTCCTACACACAGATCTCCAAGCACACTTTGGATTCTTAACTAGAAAAAGGAGGTTTCACCAAGCATGGTTTTTAGTTTGAAGTTTCCTCATCAATGCAACTTACTTTAGTTACTTATGCTGTTGCAAATCTGCTTTTCTCTTGTTTTACAGCCTTTTTGTCTTGTTTTTGCAAGTACCATGAATTTGTAATACTCTGAAAACAGGTCAGTGGTAGATCAGAAACTCTTAATCCCTGGATAAAGATTATTTTAAGATCCCTCTACGCCACATATCAGTGGTATGTTATCAGGGTTTTTGTTTGTTTGTTGTTTTTATAATTGTACCAACATGCCCAAATTATCCTTTCAGTATGGTCAAAGGTGAGATGAGTAATTCCTAACATCGAATAGTTCCAGGGGTTAAAGGCCCACTGCTGTCCTGAGATCCTGTCTACAGCCACCTGCTGTCCTCTGCTGATAGCTTTGCCCCCTTTCCATCTCTGAATTTTCCTCCTCACCTAATCCAGTGCTCTCTGTGTGTCTCACCCTGGGATATTAATTTGCATTTTATCACCAGATCAACAGTGTATCTGTTAATTCAGTCCGACAGAGGAGACAAACACCTCCCTAACTATGTTTATCCTACATCTCTTTTACACTTTTTAAATGCCAGTAGCTGTAGCGCTTACGCTCCTTGTGGTTGCTGCCTAATTAATTAATGCAAATATAACAGTTCCATTTGCATTTCCCCAGCTGTTCCCACAGCTCTGTTCTGAAACCCCTTTGACTTGCAAACGTCCTGCCTGGAACAGGGTGTCTGAAGGCAGCTGCCCTGGTTCACACACACCAGCCCCCACCACCGCAGCCCAGCAGCCCCACTGCAGCACTCATCACCCCTACACACAGCTCAGCCTTGCTGCTCCCCACCTTTCTCACCTCTAAGAAGAGTGGAGAGCTCAAATAACTCACCTAAATATGAAAAAGCTCAGTTTATAAATGTAAAGTCAGAAGGTGAGAAAAAAAATTTGTGCTCTTTGAGATATTTTTCAAAAATTCCTGCTGAATTTGATGACATTTTCTCTTCTCACCACTTTATTACTCATAAGGAACTGCTGGGACGATGGTCCAGGGACCTCTTCTGTGAATGTCATTCTGATCAGGGTGAAAAAATTCAAACTCCATCCATATGTGAATACACATTCTGAAATAATATCCTCCCCCAAGACACATTAATGTAAAACCACGCACCATTATAATGTGCATTATACGACAACTACAGCTTACTTTAATAATCCTTAGAATATTACAAGCAGCCTGCCAACTATAAAAGCCTTCTTCTGCCATAAAGAAGAGAACAGTTAATTTATAAAGGTGAATAGCAGTTGCTATAAAACATCATGTAATGAAATTGTTACCCAATTTTTTTATATTTCTGCTTCCAAGTAGTCAATCAGTATGAATAACTGCAACAGCTGAGCACTTAATGCTACAAAGTTCTTCTGAAAGCAAAATCCCCTCCTCTCCACTCTCCCTTTCGGAGGGGACATCTGGGACAGACAGATCAGATACATGTGCACATACACTTCCTACCATGGTGCTCCTAAGGAAAGATTACTAAGAAATCTGGCATTGCAGGAATTGGGCACTGTAAATATGGTTGGTAATTAATGTAACAACAGAAGAACCAGTCTGCACCAGAGGAGAGGAACCTGCAGGATCTGTGCTGTGTTTCTCCAGCTGCTGACTCCAGTTAAGAAGCAGCA
This sequence comes from Dicrurus megarhynchus, assembly GCA_013399195.1. Classification (NCBI taxonomy): domain Eukaryota; kingdom Metazoa; phylum Chordata; class Aves; order Passeriformes; family Dicruridae; genus Dicrurus; species Dicrurus megarhynchus. Next base: position 229,989 of record VXAD01013566.1, on the reverse strand, counting down.
CCTGTTTTGAGTCATGGATCACACTTCAGAGAGAGGTGTTTTTTGGTGAAAGCCACGGTGGTTCTGCAGAGAGAGCACAGCCTCATTCACACTACAACCAAAACTGTAAAATTGTCCTGTGCATATTTCACAATTGTTCCACTAAAATTACTGAGCAGTAAATGTATCCAATGAGTTGGAAAAGAGTAGCAACCATGAAAGAAAGTGGCTCCTGGCTGCTGACTCTTAAAATATCACCTGTCCCCTGAGCTCAGCTTTGCTACCAAAAATAGGGCTGGGGCAGAGAGAGAGGAGGTACAAAGTAGATGTTTCCTGCCTGCTGCTTTCCTAGACAGTGACAAGGGCTGTGAGAAAAGGACTTTGAAGTTTCGTCCCTGCACTGTCACACAAACCCAAAAAGGCTACCAACCTACTGCCAAGACAAACAGTTGGCAGTGCCCTTGCAGCCTGGCCAGAGCAAACCCAGCCTTACCTGGCAGATGGAAATCACCGGCAGCTCTGCAGAGTCCCCTGCTCTGAAATTTGATTAACCATCAAGGCAAACCTAAATACAAAAGACTAGCAAGAAAGAGTCGTAGGGGAAAAGCAGTAATTAAAAAGCAGTAATTAATCCCTGGAAGCAAAATCTCCTGACACAGCCAGTTTTTACATTTCCAGGCTGCACAGCAGGTTTCTCTGACTCAAGGGTGTCAGCCTTGGGTACTGATGGTTCCACTTGCTGAGTTCTTGTTCACCAGCTTTGTATCAGTTTTAGGTGTCCTTGTTCCTTTCTCCAGAGATCCCATCAAACATCAGAGTGTGAATTTTTTCAGGAAAGTCAATAACTTATATACCAACATGTCCCAGACCACTAAATTGCTCACCAGAGAATTGATTCCATCCCTCCAGACAGCTTCACTGACAGCTCAACTTACAGCATCAGGCCACAAGTTGTGAGAGATAACAAAGCCCTCTTATTACAGCTCCTAGCATGTTTATTTTAATAGCTTTTTTTTTTATATTGAGAAGGAAAAGATTCATAAACAATTTATAAAAATTCATGCTTTTCTGTCAGGCTGCTGCAGTGAGAAAAGCCAGGAAAGAACCTAAGGAAAGTTGCACCTAAACATTAAATTAAGGACACTCAGGCACAAAATGCAGCCTCCTGAGACTGGTACACCCCAGGGACTACAAAGCAAAGCAGCTGGGGAGGGCAAAAATCTACCAGAAGGGGCCAACAATCAATTCTGCAGCTGGTGGTGGAAGAACAGCACGTGAATGTGGATCATCCTACCCCATAAGCAACCCCACATCTGTGTTAGTGGTAGATGGTCTCTCCCATTTATGCCAAGTGGTTCTTTGCAGAAACCCCTCCTTAGGCCTGACAAGAGCACACAGTTATTACAGTGCTGTGGCTACATTAAACACAGCACTTACGGTTCAAGTGAGACAGCTGCTGGAAAACTGAGAAGTTGATTTAACAGCAAATAAAAACCTGAAATTTTGGGGAAAAGAAAACAGTTCTGAGGTGGAAAAGGCTGAAAACAAGTATCTCAGACTGACTCCTCTGCTGAAAGGTAAAGTGAACCTACAGTGTGCCACCCACTTACTGCTGTGGAACTTCTGGGTAGCGGGAAGCAAAACCAAAAATGAACACCCCAAACAAAGGAATGGAGTTAATATGTTTTTTGGAGGCTGCATTCAAGTATAACAGACGGGGGAAGCTATGATGGAAAAGCTGACAGAACACAAGCAGTCCACGCAGACACTGGGGAATCGTTCACACTTCCTTTAGACACGTTTGCTTTCTGGAAAGGGTAAATATCAGTCAGTGCAACTTGTTTACAGCATAAATCGAAGGGGTAACAGCTAAAAAATGGTAGTATTGATCATCCTGGGGAACACACAGAGTCTGCAGGCAGCTGTGACTCTCGCTGAGCCAGGCCCTGTGTGCAGTAGCAAACGCGCTTCGCTCACACCCTGCCCCGCTCCCTGGTGTCGGACATGTGGGATCTGTCCCAGACACTGTCCCCGTGCACTCCCCAAACCACCCCGAGCCTCTGACTCACCTCTGGGTACAAAAAGCTCACACGTGCTTCTGCCACCCCAGACATGAGCCTGGCCCAAAGCTCCCAAAGCATTGCATCACTCTGACAAGTGCGTGCAAGTCCTCTGTATGAAGGGCTGGGTATGGATCACTGGACAGGCATTCCTGGGGAAGGGTACAGGGATATAGGGGACTTCAGGTGGGCAGTGTAAGGCACCAAGGGTGAACAGCAGTGCACACTGTGCCCTGAACTGCTACTGAACCCACAGACTCAGCGCAGCTGAGTAGGCACATGCAGTCCCTGCTTATGGTGCCATTTCAGGGAATTTGGGGATTAGGGCACAGCTGACTCCAGCTGGTGTAAAACAGCACTGCCTCAGGACTGTGGGTCCTGCCGCTTCCCTTGCAATGGCTCCAAGGACACTGCTCCGACTGACTCTTCCCCTCATGGAAAGCAAACAAGCCACTGCCATTGACAGTGCAATCTCTACAGCTGCTGGGAAAGTTGGGAACAGGCACGCAAAAGGAAAATGGGAGGAGTGCCCCTGTTGGGACTCAAGCCAATTGTGAAAACCTGACTCCAAATACGTAAAAAATAGCAAGAGTGCTAAAATGTATCTTCTGGCAAGAATTAGGTCAGCTCGATGGCAATTCTCAGAACAAAACAGCCCTTCTGAGTACTTCAAGAACAATGCAGCAAAATTACAGAAATCAGCTCTAATTAGACAAGAGGACAGACAGGGGACAGGGGGCCAAGCCAGGGAGTAAACATGAAAATGTGCATAAACTGAAGGCACGAGCAGTCAATGCATCAGGGGAGGACTGCTGAGGTATAAATACAGGCTGTTCTTCAGTGTGTAAATAGACATGTATATGTCTGTATTTAAGTTTGCTAGTTTGAACTGATGAGAACATCATAACACATAGCAGAGAAATATTATGCAGAACCAGGAAAGTATTTTAGAAAAAGAGTTGAGGAGGATATCAAAGGATCAGAGAAATCAAGTGACGAATGATCTCATCTCTAGGCTGAGCATTACTGTTCAACACATGACAAGCACTCTCCTTGGGCAAAGAGGACTCTCCAGAATGCAGTTTAACAGCCTTGCCTAAAGCTCCTTTCGACAGACATCCAAAAGCGTCCTATCGAGGAGCATAGGTCCTCCTACATCAGGTTCCTAAAACAGGACTGAAATAGACACAACAGTCCCAGCTAGACTGAGAACATCACCCTTACATAAGGTCTCTGTGAGGTGTCAATTCAGCTTCAGATAAGAGGTAACACAGGTAACGAAAACAAACAGGCACAGCCGCAGCAGCTCCCTCAGATCATCTGCCCCTCACACACTATCCTAGGCCATGACACAAACTGCTTTTTTGTAGCCACCCTGTTGTAAGCAAGCACCAAAAAGTGGTCTGAAAGGGGACACAGTTGTTCTTTTTATAGAGATACAGTCTGTTACCTCACCAAAATACACAGAAGAGGCAACATAGGAGAGGGCTTCTGCAAACCTTGACAGGGACCTTCCCCTTACCAGGGCCCAGGAAGGTGGGCCAGCAGTGGCTTCCCCAGCAAGGGAAGACAAGCAGAAACGTGATGAACATTTTTCCATCAGGACAGGCAGCAAACAGGGCCTCTGCAGAACAGGATTCTCACACGCTGCAAACCTCTGCCACACCTGATGGAAGAATTTTCCACCAGGCCTCACAGCAAACAGGGACTCAGGAGAGCGGGACTCTCATGCAGTACAAAGCTCTGCCACAGCATAAAGAAAGGAGAGAAAACAGATTGCTCTATCAAGGATAAATGACTTGGGGGAGAAAAGGGGCAGCAGTCCACGTGCTATTGCAGAAGAGCTTCAAAAAGCAGATGGGGCTGGTGATGAGCTGGGTCTGTGTAACCACAGAGCAGGAAAACCTGCAGCAGAGACTGCTGGTGTGGGGCACCTACTGTGAGACTGTCAGTGAGGCAGCCCGTGACAGCAGGGTTTGTTCCAAAACCCAGGTATCTGTGCTATACTTCACTGCATCATAACTCTGTACTCAATTTGAAATATTTTAATTGCCTTTTTAACAAAGCCATCCTCAATTATGAATGCTTGCTCAAGCAGAAAGCTGCCACACCTTGGCAGTTTGATGGTACACTCAGCTCCACAGGCCTTTTTATTTTCTTACTGGCATCTGAATTTCTAATGCAGAGTGGATACCCCTGAGATCCAGGTGTGTGACGAAGCCTCAACCCAGGCAGTGCAGCAGGGGACTGTGCACAGGCAGCCAGGAGGCTTCCTGAGGCCAGTTACACGATACATCAGTGCTGCATTTTGCAACAGTATAACCACAGCTTTTTTTAAAGCGTGTTTCTGCATCAGCCTGCTGGAAAGCCACAGACATATGAAGCCTCACACACACCTGCCATCCACCTCAAACACAGTCCGAGTCTCAGTGCGCTGCTGTCCTGGTGTCACTGGGGAGAGGGCTTGGTGAGGGTGTCCTTACCAACCACCCAGCCAACAGCTCCTCTTTTCCACCAAATCCTGGGAAACTGACTGGGGTTTTATGTGACTTCATTCACACCCTGAGGCTGGAGTGTGCCTTTGAATCGGGGGTGCCAGCAGCACCCTGAAATGCTGGGCTGTGCACCAGAGGTTCCGATGCAGCCCGGGGCGCTCCATAGTGCGGACACCGACACTTCTCCCAGGCGCCCACTCGCTGCCATTGCCCACTTCAGGGAGAATGAGCGCACACAAAAAATGTGATCTGACTGTTTGTTTAGCGTCATTTGATAATAACATTAATTATTTCATCTCTGAGTTAATAAAAAGCAGCTCTAAATAGCCAGAGGCACCAAGTCAGGCTATCAGCTCATCTCAGCCAGTCATTTATTAATCTTAAAGGAACGCCCCAGGCATTAAATGAATATTTCTTAATTTCTTGGTTTGTTGGGGTTTTTTTTAAAGCAGTTCTCTATTTATAAGCAAGTAATGGCTGCATGAATATCAAGGCACACTAAAGCTTGACGGAGCTCCACTTCTCGATGCAGTATTAGCAGTGAACACAAGGGCAATGTTTCTATTTTTTCCAGCTAAGTCTTGTCCTCGCAAGCAGTGACTCTGCGTTTTCAGCTCGCAGGGCACAAATCCAAGTGTGATCTCATGCAACTGTCAAACCTCTTCTAACAGAAAAAAGGCCTGTGCCAAGAACAGGTAGAGAAATCATAAATAGCTCTCTCAGGAGTTGGTTATACAAGTGAAATATTTCCAGAACACATTTTTTCTACTATTTTAAAGTTTTAAATGCACAGAGACAGTTCAATGGGCACCTGGTCATCTCTTTAATGTGTTACCAGACAACATGGGTTCATTTCCCTGCTACGTACGAAACATGCAGCCAGCTGCTGCTGCAAGCAGGACAAATTGCAAACGTTCAGCTTCACAGATAAATAAGGTACAACATCCACCACTAACTGTACATGCAAACACCTGGCTAATCAGCCTTTTCAATCTATGGTGTAGTGGGGATTTTTATACTCATCTTTGGGTCTTGCCTGTGCTGGTTTCACACCAAAAATACCCATGTCTGTTTCAGCACAGGTGCTTTCGGAGTAGGTGGTTTGAAGGGGGAACTGACGCAGTTCCAAGGTTTTGCAAGGGTGAGGGGGGAGATGGGCAGCACAGAGCCCAACCCAGCCTCTCCCATTTCATCTTGTTCAGCTCCAATGGGACGAAGAAAAACCTCGATTTTGGCAGGCCATTCCGCTGCTTACACCCACTGTCATGGAAGACAGGGCTTTGTTTACACTGAAACTGCCTTTCTGAAGGAAAACTTGAAGTTTCCACAATGGATTCATCCTGCTGTCTGCATGGATCAGTAACATCTACCAATGTCCCCACTACTGCCCCAGTAGCACACTCAGTAAGGATTTCAAACACTACCAGGGACACAGCACTTGAGCACCTACTTAAGTACTTGCCTGAATTATGGCTCAGGCTGCCACAAAATCTCAGAACAGAAAACTGTTTGAGAGGAGGGACATGAAAACAGAGAGGTCATTTTTCTGAATATGGACTGACTGGTTGGAAGACAAAGCCCCATTTCACCCTGACACACTCGCATGAGGGCAGCTGCAAAGCCTGGAGATTTCCAGCCTCAGCTCATCCATACGCAACAACCCATCTTTCAGGTTGTGTGTGAACACCAGAAACCCTGAACACTAAATACAGTGTTACACAGGAGACAGTTTTACAGCTGGAGTTGAGAAAGTCTCATGGAAATACAAAGTTTATCTGTGCAAATTTAAAAGCACTAATTTACCAAGAACATTTACACACGCATACAAGGATACAGCTCAGGTCCTGCACCGAAGTGTAACTCCACCACTCTAGGTGAGGTTCATGCTACTTTTGATGCCTCCCCTGAGTCAGAAATGAGAGCCCAATGTCATTAACATTATGCTACCAACACTCTCAGGCTTTATGAAAATATAAAGAAACACTTGTACTCACTGTATTCTCCTGCGTTAATGTTTAGGGTGGAATAACCATGTCCTGCTGCAACCTACACGCTCACTAAAATAAGTTTTGTCAGTTTATACACACACAGACAAACCGCAGTCACGACAAAACACCAGAATGGAGTAACACTGAGCTTTTTTGGAGGTAAAAAAAAAAAAATACACACAGCCCCAGCAGAATAGCTATCAAGAAAACCTGTGAGTTCTCTACGTTTAATTTATGACATTTAGTCTAGACATCTAATCTTGTTACCTTGGCAGTCATTAGGGTGTAACTACAGAGGTAACTGTAATACCTAGATAAGCTCCAAAAAAAATAGCAGCCTCTTGCTCAGACTGTAACTTTATAAGCAGAAATACCATGACTCAAGGGCTACAGAAATATTTTACTTATCTTTCTAGACTTTTTAGCTCGCCCTTTGACCCCTGAATGGAGACCTCTCTGAGAGGCAGTGGGTGCAGCAGAGTAACTTGGGAAGCAGGAGGCATTTAGTGCCACTCCTGCAAGTCTACAGGACTAAACTCACTTTGTCGCCTTATGAACTGCTGCAGTTAAGTGAAGTCAGGGAATGTGCTTCCCTGGGAATTCCAAAAGGTCTGCTGAACCAAATAGGCAAGGTAACAAGATGAACCTGAATTCCTGTCTTTATTTGGGATACCATCTTTCTAATGGATGAATCTCCAGTGCAGTAAAGACAGGAGCAGAAATTACTGCAGCAAACAATTTTTGTTCATTTGTTGTTTTGAATCACACAGTAGAAAGAGAAATACACTGATCCTGCTGGGAGATGGGCAGCTCTGTGTTCTTCCTTGGGGGCAGTAAAGGGCTGGGCATGGCCTTCTCTGTGAACTTTGGCAAAAAGGAGTCCAATGTTCATCAAATGAAGTCTGCTGCACACCACAAGCAAGTACCCTGCAGAACAATTTCAGACTAGAAATCAGGTTTAAGAAAATTTCTTTGCTCTGCTGAAGCTTTATACTGAAATGAGCCTTGAAATAACTTACAGACCTGGTTCTAATTTTTTTGTATCATTCCATGTAGTGCTGCACTCCTGGCGAGGTCTTCATTCATGTTATGGAATGGTTTACCCCAGTGAGAGAGGATAACAGCCAGCAGCAAATGAAAAATGCTTGCCTTGTGGAGCTGCACATTTTTTCAGATTTGGAGTAAGTTTTGTCTTTAACTTCTGAGTCCCCATGCCAAATTCACTGCAAGTTGGGGAGTGGTCAGTCAGTGCTCCCTCCATCACTTAACACATGCCCTATTTTAACATTTTCTTTTTTTTACTGTTGTTTTTGTTTGGTTTCACTGACTATAGATGAGACATTTTGTTTTTCAGGAAAACCAAGTTGTTTGAATATCATATCCACTAATAAACAAAATAAAAATAGAAGCGTTAGCCCAGAAAAACAAAGGCTGAAAGGGATATAGGATCCCTAAATAAATCAGGAGTGTAAACATCAGAGAAACAACTAAAGACCTATTTGGTAGAAGAATAACAAGTGCAAGTTTGCCATAAACAATCTAGAATTGTGAAATTAGCTTCTTGAGCCTTAGTTCTTGGCTGATCAAAAGAGGCTCCTGTAGGGGTAACAGCGCAAAGCTTGACCAGTGTCTTTCAAAATCATCCACGGTCTGCAGAAAATAACTTCACTGAGTATATACAAAATTATCCATATATCCCCTTGTCCAGACACCAGAAATCAGTCCAATTCACACACTTGTTAATATGCAATTTTCAAACTGTACTGAAAACAGTTGTTATCCAAATTAATATAATCTCTGATGCAGTGTAAGAACTAGCAATAATGCCTGTCATGTTTAACTCAAAACTAATTTAAATAAAATACAAAAAATAATGCTCATTAAATCCAAGCCTCATTTTGCTGAAGCCAAGTCTGCAAACACTGCCATGCCCACTTGGAAGTTTAAGACACTAACAAAACAAAACAAAAAACAAAAGCTTTAAATGTGAGAAAATAAATTTTTGGACAAAATCATTTTCCATTAGGAATTCTGCTTTGATCTCAGGGAAGGTTTTGATAGCCCACTGGTGGAAGATACCCCTACAGTGGAGCACAAATGTTCTTGGCCAAACCCTTTCTCCTGCAGCACAGTCTACAGGCAGAAGCAGGAATGAAGGCAGGGCTGAACAAAAGACCTTTATAAAGAAGTTTATTCTGCTGACCATATGCTAGCTGGAAGTTCCACTTGTGTTGCTTGAGTAGCACCAGGCAGCTGCACCACTGGTGAGGATTTGGCCCATGGCAAGCAAAATGTGAGGTCATCAGTGACCAAGTGTACATGAGATTACTGCAGTCTGTGTCAATCTTCAGGCACTTCAGTGCTGGTAACCACTTTGCAATTAGGATTTTAAATGTTTATCTTACTTTAGCTTGCTGTATTACTTAAGTCTTTTTAAGGCAGAAAGGGCAGTAGCTATTGCTCTAATTTAAATAGTTATATTATGTCCAGCTGAAATGCATAACTGTATTCAAACTGAAACCTGGCCAGCATATTCTGTGAAATAATCCAAGGAAATCTTCGTGGTCTCATTCAGACAACAATTTCTACAGCTTTGCAGTGTCCCACAGCCCCAGCAACGTGGAATATGACCAGCAAGGAAGGGTGTCCTCTCTGCCCCAGCAGCCCCATCTCCTGCAGCTTTGGGGTTTTTTTTGGTAGGTCTCCAAGCCAAAAACTAAGCCTGACCCAACACAGTTAATGAGATGCAGAAAAGCTGTAAAGATGGCATTCACTGCTCGTGTCCAGCGTTCCTGGTTCTGAATTCAGAAAGCTGAACAGAAAGGTTCTAAGCAAGGGGGTTTGAGCTATGTAAGAGCAGAGTGTTACCCCAGCAAGGAGAAGAACTGGTAACGCTGCATAAGTGGATGCAGGAAGAAGCAGCAAGATTTGCTTCTCAAAATTATCTTCTGAAACAGGGTTTTGTTCCTTAATTTGCCTCAAGTAAGACTGGCTTCAACAGGAAGCCAGTGGCCTCCTCTGAGAGACGCCAAACTAGAATAAGGAGTCACAACATATAAAACAGGACAGTCAGACCGAGGCAGCCAGCCTAGCTCCTGCTCTTGCATACTTATATAATTTCTTAATTCTAAACATTTTAGACAACAGGGAGGTTGTTTCATTAAAAGCCACAGACACTGGCAGTCTTCGCATACATATGCACAAAGGTAATCAAACTCCTAACAGCAGTGACAAAGCTTGCCAAGCAATGTTCAGACTTTGGAAACCATCCACGGAGTCGTAACTGGAAGGCTTGTGTGAGGAAGGAGGCAGAGCAGCACCCACGACACAGATCAATGATGTTACTGTGGTCAGTTGTATCCCAAGGGACATCAGAGTCTGCTGCACAATATGAACAGGCTGTCAAAGTCTTCAGACACTCCTGCACTTACCAAGTCTACTCATGAACTGTTAGGTAACACTAATGAAGCTTCTTTAACAAGAAAAATAGCAAAGAAAAGCACTCAAGAATCTTTAAAGATGGTTGTGGCAGGCAAACTTAGACACTTTTTTTTCCTGGTTTTGGGTTTGGTTTTTTTTAAAACCAGAAAGATCACATTTAAGAAATAAAATATTAAGGCTTTGTCCACATCAGGGATTTTTCCTGAAGCAGTAAAATCCCTTCGACTGAAATCACCACCCTGCTGAAGTTAGAAATGGCACCTTTAAACTGCATTTCACGCACAGACCATTCCCAAACACACTCACCGCCCAAATCAGTATCAGATACTCATCCTGTGCATGCTCTGGTACACAGTTAAGTCCAAGTATAGCCTTAATTTCGACATGGAAAAGCCAAAACTTCTCTAATACTTGGAAGTAATAGCACACATCTAATATCTGACATGTGTAGACCTTTCCACAGATGTCGCTGAGTAAAATGCAATCTGTAGGTGGCAAAGAGTGCGGAGAAATCCAATCTCCACCAGGAAGTCAGTTCATTTCACTAACCTGACAGGAGGAAGAATAAGACAACCCATTTCAGACACTTGAATGGTATGAGCTGACCCACCAAGCACTAGAGCCGCCATGGAGTGACTGCAGAGAACATGGCTCCGTGTGGAAAACAGGAGGGAAAAGTGAAACAATCCCTTTTTGGCAGCAGTGGATGGTTAGATCAGACCTCCTTGTCCCAGAAACACCTACGCACACGATGCTGAGCATGAGGCACATCACATTTTTGCCTGGTTTCAGCCAGTGGTCTGCTGAACCCAGAGATAGCCCCCGAGCTTCTCCTTGGGCCTTGGCTGTGTTCATTCCTGAGCTGGGCCTGTTGAAATCATTAGTTTCAAGTGCTGGAGCAGGATCCTGCCATCAAGTTAAATGAACACAGATGCTGCTTTCTCCACATGCCAGAGGTGTACACAGCCCACCCCAGGAGCACCGATGGGTTTCACCAACACTGGCCCTGGTGTGGTGAAGGCCCCGGACAGGAGTACGTGGTGTCCTTAGGCAGTGGCGCTTTCTTTAGGGACTTGGAAAGTACCCTTCTCTCCCCAGAAAGGCTGCAGGAGTCCAAACCGCTCAAGTTGCTGATGCGCTCAGATAAACTCTCCTGTATCTAAAAAAAAGCCTTATGCTGACAAAAGGATGGGCAGATTTCCCTCAGCCTACAGTACACTTCACCATTTGACTCATCACCCTGAGGTGGAAACACTTGCCTGATCCCTCAACACCAACAGCCTGTTTGGTAGAATCTATTATGTAGTTGTTACTACCATTTTCCCAGTTTTTGCTTTCCAATAAAAACACCACCGTGCCAACAGCGCTGCTCGGAGGAGTCTCCATCTGCGTGATCTGACTGGAGTAAAGAACACACTGACCCCAGGATATCACGTTCTGAGTCCTGTGCAGAAACTCCTGCTGGCACAAAGACAGGATCCAATTCGCTCCTTAACAGAGCCAGTTGGTCATTTTTCAGCTGCAGCACATTGAGGAGACACAGAGACATGAAGTTCCGTGTTACAGCCGGAAGTTGGGAAGTCTGGCCTTTACCAGGCTGGAATCTGGCTAGTCACATGTGCATAAGACAGACCCCCCCCAAAAAAGGAGGGATAAAACTTTTCTACCTTTCTACCTTTCCTACCTCAGCCTAAAACTACAGCTCTTTTCTCCTTCAGTTCATCAACTCAGAGTAAATGACAGCTACATAAAGACACTTCAGGAGACACTATATATAGGGTGAAGTGAACTCTTCCCCAGGAAGCTCTACATCTAGGTCATCTTGCTTCTTCTGGGAGGCAGGAAAAACCAGGTTACTCATTGAACAAGAATACAGTTTCTAGAGGAAATAAAAGATTACTTGGAGTATGAAATTTTGTGTGGGTAGTATTTTTTTGTTTCCTAAAGGACTTTTAAAAACAAAATTCACCATTAAACACTGTCTCTTTGAATACCTGGCTCCATCTATTTTAAACCGAGAAACCCACTATATTTACAGAAGGAATGGGCATTCTTTGGTAAACTTACTTTCAGTACTTTAGCCACACAGTAAAATAAATATAACTTCAGGTCTCAGAAATTTCAAGGACTTCGTCTATATTCAGACACAATGTAAAATCCCTCCCTGCAGCTCATTTGCGATTCTTACAGATGACTGGAATGATGACACACAGCCCAGCACAGCTCCAGGCGAGCTATCATATGAATCCACTCTCATGGATTAAGTAACACATTCCCATTTCCAATCGAGGGCAGGGTGGGAGAATAACCAAGCATCTCACTTGGGTTTGGGCCAAAGGCCACCATCCACCTCAGCCCAGCCACTGGGGGTACCTGGCCAGCTCAGCCACTGCAGCAGCCTGAAGGTGCCATTAGCAGAAGACATGTGCCTGGGAGATGGGGGCAGGAAGAGTTTTCTCAGCTCGGGACAGACCTTAGTGCAACACTACCTGTACAGTGCTCCTCACCAGCTTCTGATCAGCAGATCCCTAAAAACTGTCAAGTAGAGGTGTGGGCCTGTATTTCAGTTTAGTGACTACAGAGGGGATTTCGCTAGCTCTTGTGAGCATGGTCAAAACAGCCCACAGAGACTCCAAGAGCCAGGAACCGAGAGGCAAAAAAGCCCTAACCAAGAAAAGAATTAGCAGTTAATTCAAAGTAAGTATTTTTGCTTGAATTTTAAAGCTGATTCTGTTCCCTTCCAAGAAGGGTAATACACTTTCAAGGACACCATTCTCCACGGGACAATCCACAACGGCCTCAAGGTCTCCAAATATATAGATGCAACATTAAAGAACTCTGTGAAGCAGACACTAAAGCAATGTCTTAGTCATATTTCATAAGCTAAACTGAAGCTATATGGATGCAACTGCAATACAAATCATAATATTTAAACAGAAAACAACCAAGGGAAATCCTAAAACATCAGAAACTGGCAATGGCAATTAAGCAAGTGCTACTACAGAGCGTAAAATAAAGTCTACGGATATTAAAATATTAATTTCAGTGTCTTAACTAAATCTGAATTTAGAGCATTAGTTTGCGGAGCCTTTTATGTATTTTCCACTGAATACAGCAGTTCACTGCTTTTTGTTAAGCAACACCAAGACCAAACCAGTTTAGCAGTTTGGTACGTCTGCAGTCAAGCAATGCTTGCACTCATTTGTTCAAAACCTGAGAGCAATCTCTTCTCTTTCTGAACTTTAAACAAAATTAATGTATTCAGGCAAAGTAAATACTGGTCTTAATCTATATTGCAAAATTATACGATGTCTGAATTAAAGATTTCGACAACTGTGTTAATAAACACAGTGATTAACGTTCAGTGCACAGAACAAGCTCTGTATCTGGCTTTAATTACAGTGATGAATAAAAGTCAGACACAGGCATCATCCCAGAGTATTCATGCATTATACTGTCCCATAGATACTGAAATAATGGAATCTGATGCACTTTGATCTCTTAGATAAGCCTCCCACAGCTCTGAAACAGAAAGGGCAAGAGCACCCAACCTCATCCAATTCTGCAATGTTCGCACACTGAGTCATAAGAGATTTGTATCCCCACTACCAGGATACATCTTATGGGAATAAATACAGAGAAATATTGCTCCATTTCCTTCTGGCTAGAGCTTGTACACAAATCATCTGGAGAGCCACACAGAGTGAAAGTGGTGAGGACTACAGGGACACCTTACAGTCTCCACAGAGCTATATATCCTTGGACAGTAGTTATATTATAATATATTTGTGGGATATATTCTAGTCTGATATTTCTTCTAAAGCAGTTTTGCCATGACAGAGATTAGAAACTGGCAGCATGTGGTAGATGTAATGGTTCTAATCATGGTTGCAGGATGGTTGATTCCTTGCTTTTGTCCAAACCGGCATAGACTGACTCATTTTTTGCTTACAATTGGATAGTCAAGCAGTTTCATTAAATTTTATTAGTCATAAACCAGGCATTTCCTTGATGCTTCTAGGACCTCCCCTAGCAGTCCAAACTGTACAGGCACGTGGGCTAGCTATAATCCCAAGCTCCGGGAAACTCAGCACTGTGAGCCAGCTGAGACTTGTCTTTGACTAAGGATGAAGTTGTCCCTGCATGAGCATTTGGCCTTGGAGTACAGGGCACTACAAGCAAGGGCTGCTCCTGAACCATGCCTCTAGAAATACAAATTGCTCCATCTGAGCAAAAAGCAGATGAGAGGACACGGAGGCCACTCCAGTGTCCAAAAATACAACCAAGGGAAACAGGTTTCAGTATTGCAAGGATAATAGTCTGCACATTCATCACTGCATGCTGGGGCTAAGGGAGGAACTGAATTTCCTGAGTCACAGTTTCTCTCATCCTTCCAACAGTTTCACTCCTCCCCTGGGCACCTCAGGTCCACACCATCCCTCAACTAAACCAGTGGCTAAAAACAGAGGGAGGACGAGAAGGCCCAAAAATCAGCCCGGCCTTTGATAGAGGGTACGTGTGTGTGCAAACATGCACAGAGCATGCGTGAGCATTGTGGTGGATCAGCAGAAATGCCCAGTGCAATAACCCAGCTGGTTGTGATTTGGCTGACGCAACTGCGGTTGAAAGGATGGTTCTTTTATCTCCTCCTCCAGTTGCCGCAGCATCTGCTCTTTGTCCGTGTCACCGTGTGTGGATCCTGGTCCAGCAGCTTTTATGCCACCGGCATTCTGACTTTCTTCTTCACTGACGAGAAACAGAGTGGTTGGCAGATTCCTATGGAGGGGCTGATAAATAAAATAATCACTCTCTGTAACTGTTTGGTCTCTTTGAAATTGTTTCATTAGTTCATAGGAAAGTCATGGTTGATTTGCTTTAGTCCATTCCACAGATCATTATCTCCCCAAAACATAAAAGTAGTTTATTTTTCGTGGGGCAGAAACTGACTCCAGATGTACAGCCAGCAACAGCTGATCACGGCACTGAACCCGAGGTACATACGGGAAACAGAAGAGCTTCCTAAATGCATGGTGGTCCTAGATTTTAGGGAGGGTGGTATTGCATGTTTGGGTTGGCTTGTCCAAAAGAATGCGTGATCTTCCAGCATAGCAAAGATTCATCGCCCTGATTAGGCAAGATTTCTTATTACCATCTCCACAGCCTCTTCATTCCTACTAATCAAGCGTCTGGAATGCAGGCTGCCAAATAAACGCTGAACTATCAGATTCCAAAACAGATTTTAGGAGACTTATCTACTGCCTTAAACAGATCTTCTGATAAAGCTCCCTCTCTACAGCATCAGGTTTGTCATAAATTTCTGCAGAGGTTCCTTTTGTAATAGAGGAACACTATTTTATTAAAATCAAATTACCACTGAACACTTCACAAACTTGAATTAAATTACTGAGCATGCCTGCACTAAAGATAAACTTTATTACTCCTTTATTCCTCATTTTACAGTGAAGAAACTAAAGCACAGACCAGTTAAGTAGTTTGCTAAAGTTACAAACAAAATAGAAGACATTAAATAAGGATGATGGTAGCTTATCCTAGGGCTGCTAGAGTGGGGTTTTTTGGTAAATTTTGTTTTGTTCAGTCTTGGGGCTGGGAGTATTTTTGGTTGAAGTGCAGTTTTACCCAGCAAGAAGTTACACAACTCTAGCTCTGCTGGCACAGGCCACTGCTATGGCTGTCCCCCAAGAGGCAGGCAGAACAAGGCAGCATCTTCTACAAAAACACATTCTACTGCTCCTTCAGGGAGCAAGACACATCTTTGCTTCTGAGACCTTCATAATGTCAGGGCCAATTTTTTTTGTGGTCTAAACCGAGATCGAAGCTTGCTTTGCCTTTCAGAGTCAAGAGAATGGTGACTCTTCAGCTTTTTTCTTTGAAAAGGTTTTATTCTTACTCAACCACGACATCCCTAAAAACCTGCTCATTTTGTAATTCTTTGGTCTCTGAGGAACTGTTTCATTAGCTCATAGAAAAGTCATGGCTGATTTGCTTTAGTCTATTCCACAGACTATTACTTCTCCAAAATACAAATACATTTCTCTTTGTGCATATGGGGAGGCAGAAACAAGGACAAGCACAAGGACTGGAAGACACAAGTCTGCCACAAGCAAGAGGTGTTATTTTTAGTTTCTTTGCCTTACATTCTGCAACCAGTTTGACTACAACCATTAACAGAAGTGCTCATTAAGCTGAGCTTCCTTCCTTTGTTGAAGTGATGAACAGGGACATGGGAAGACAGGGACAGACTCTGTAGAGCATCTTGATCCAACTTAAGACACTTCTTGCAGAAACCCATGTGAAGCAGAAAGCAATACTCTGTTAAATGTGATTATAAACATATTCTCTTCTTTTCAGAATCCCCCTTGGAAAATCTTCTAGACAGAGTGGTTTAGGAACAGATCCTTACCAACTGCCAACTCAACAACAGTGAATCTAGAAACCAGCTCTAACTTTATAAGAAAGGTGGTAACACAGAGAACTCAAACATCAGCACACTCTTCCCATTTCCTTTAGCCATGCCTAACACATTTTTAACCGACTGTAGTTTAAAATCTATTTTAAGCAGACAAAGCCTTAAAATATTCAACCAACATTAATTAAAACATTCATTTAAACTGTTTATGAATGGGTATTTTCAAGATTGAAGTTACCTAACTCTGTGATACCATCTGGTATCCTTTACTTTCAGGTCTGTCTTCTCCCTCTGCCCCACCAGCTTTTTTCACCAGCAAAATGAAAGACAGCCCCCATCAGCCAGCGTGGCAGGCTGAAACCAGTACGCACTGAGACAGGAAATACAGGTGCAGGTTTTTTCTAACTGTTGTCTAGAAAGGAAGTTCAGGCTTAGCACCCTCAAGAAGCTTTTCATCTAGAACTTATTACCAGAAATACAATTCTCTAGACAACTTGCTAAATTCTTCAGCTGTGGAAGAGTAAGAAGTGTCATGGCATACTATTCACTAACCAAATAATCTTGAATGCTACTATAACAACAGTTATAATACATATATTTCATTACTGTATGGAAAATGAACTGCATAGCCCTATACTGATATTTAAAAAAAGGTTTATTGCATTGCACATACAAATAATTTACCAGAACTGCAGCATAAAACAGGAGGACTTACAGCTTTTCTGAATGCAGGTGTCTAATTGTATCATAACTATTTATCAGGAGTGACTTTATCACTTAATACTTGGTGTTTCACAGATAAAATGTTATTCCAGAAAACTACTAAAACACTTCTCCATTTCTGAGAATGAGTTACACAAGGTCACCCAAGCAATCTCATCCTTGAAGAGAAGCACCAAACACCACTGGCTACTCTACCATTTCTTACCCATGCAGCAAACTCTCAACTTCAGCTCCTCCATCACTTTCTCTCCTCACTGCAGCTGATCTTCACCTCGGGCACTGCTGCCAGAAGGCACCAGCCAGCAACAAAAACCTTTTGAAGCCCTTTGAAGTTTCTACCAGACTGAGGAATTGTGGATTGGAGTGGTATTTCAGTTCACATCTTGGTGATGTGTATGAATTACAGTTGCACTTGTGGATGTGGAGGACAAGCAGAAAAAAGGGTAAGACATGCATAGGCAACTTTTAAATATACTGCTTTCTCTTAGACGAAAGTAACCCTACTAGTTGGTTTGCTTTTTTTCACGGATAGCTTTCTGTATGTAATGTTTTCCCATTGCATCTTTTCCCCTTTCATGCTGTTCCAACATAGACCAAGAGCTCCAGCTTTGCACAACCACTCCATGGTAGATTATAACCTGTTACACTACTGCTCTCTTCTTTCTTGTACAATACACGCAATCACAGATGATCAATCATTTCAATTGGGACCCAAGGGAATTTTTGTTCAGCTGTTTCTATAAATGGATGCAACTCCTAGATCAGAATAATTCTGGCTAGGAATTTTTAATTATATTAATTACCATGCCTTTGAAAAGACAGCATCAGAACACCAATGTAGCATATTACTTCAGTCACGAGGAGAGTGTAACAAAGGTTTGGTTTCTCTGCTGAGCAAAAGACATCCAACACTCCCATCCATGAGGCAAGGTTCACACAGAAACGCAGTGGACTATTTCAAGAAGATTCCCTGACTGTTCAAACTGGGCACTTCTTCAGCCTCTCCAGGGCTGCACCTACTGTGCTGTGCTCCTCAGCGGCCTATGGCACTGCCAGGACAGGCTGATGTGCCACCTCCCTGAACTGGGGACAGCTGGAATGAAGCACGACAAGACAGAGGGATGAGGACACGTACACTGTGTACAGGTGATGCTCAGTTAACAGAGGAGGCCCAAGGAGGCTATTGCAGCAACCTCAGTTTTAAGAGGAGCCATGAGACATCCTAAATTACACTTTCAAAACCTGCTGTCCCCAACAGCTTTTGGAGGATTATGGGAGCACGGCATTGGGTTAAGCTCATGGTTGTGATCTCTCATCTCATTTTGTGCCTACAGCCAAATCAAATGAGTATCCAGGCCAAAAGGTTTTAAATTAATCCCTCCAAATAAAAAAAAAAAAAAAAAAAGGAAAAAATCCACTAGATCCACTGAAACATTTTATCTAGGTCTGTAAGACAACACAAGGTGGTACAAAGTACCGGACAGGGCTCTGGAGTTTTTCAGACAAGAGGGTAAAATATTTTATTAGTCTATCTGCCACATCAATATATCAAATGTGCTTTTATTAGTTTAGTATCAACACCAAGATCTTGTGCTTACTTCTCATGCTTTTAGCTAAGTAATTTAGCAAGTGCTATACATCTTTTTTAGAAGACTGCAGGGTGTTTTGTCCACAGCAATACTTTTTAGAAACTTAGGGAGAAAAGGTGTAAAGCATTCTGTACTTTACTGTGTAAAAATTCCAAAATTGAATAAAATGGCAAATTATTTCCTACAGCTATTAAGGAACTATTTAAGAACAGAAATATAAGACAAGGGTTAAGGAAAGGGACACATCTGTTCTGCAGAATAAAGTCTTTCAAAAGAACTACTAGAAGTAAGAGAAACTGAAAAAATCTCAGTGAACTAGTACTGAAAAACAGCAGAAGGCATACTGCCAACAGATGGTGAAGAAGTCATACACCAAAAAGGAAAACAAACTTGAAAGCATACTCAATTTTGAGGACTTGAGAAAAAAAACAAAGCCAAAGCTAACTCCTTCCTAATCACAGATTCCCTGGTTTAAAATGGAGCTGCATGTTCTTAACACTTAGAAAAGCAGTTGTAATTTCTGGGTTCTAAAATGGAGGCATTCAAAATTAGTGTCTGTCTATGAAAATGTTGGTCCACTCTTGAAATCACTTCCTTCCTCCCCGCCATGAAAACACACTCTTTTCTGGTGTGTTTTCATTACTTCTCACCTTAGCTGTTAAGCTCAACGCACTGGGAAATATCTGATGCTTTAATGGGCCACTGTCTCATTAACTCGGATACCTGTTTAAAAAGATACTTCCTCTCTGAGGCCTTTCTGCAGCAGCTGGTAACAGGTACCGCCACAGGAACCAAGAGACAGGTATTTGCAGAGCCTCTCAATGGAAGTTATTCCCCATTATTCCATGTGTCCATACTGTCAATCCAATTCTCAACCTCACTTTTGGAAGTAGGAGTTTTACACAGCCAGTTTAATAGCACTCACTGATCAAAGCAATTTGACATGCTATGCTGCAATTATTACTGGGGGTACATTTTGCAGTTGGAAATCAATAGGTAAATAAAAATTACGGCATGACAAGATTCCCATGAGAATGCCTATGACACAATCCTGTCAGAACACGAAAAAGTATTTTAATTGTCACAATATTACAGAAGTCATCTTCTACAACTGTGTATCTTCACCCAACAAGCCTTCCCATAGTTTGCATACCCTGCAAGAGCTATTCAGGAAGTTGACACATTGTTGCTGCAAACCCAAAAGTAGCAGACATATCAGATTTTAGTCTCTTCTAAAATGTGTCCATTTTGCAGCTGAAATTTCAGCAGTTGGCTTTAAAAATGTTCACCTTTCAGTTTCTCGAAGCTAGTTGCCACAAACAAGTTTTCAAACTCGTTTTATCCTCTTCATTGCTTTCATTCCTAATGTCTGCAAATTACACACTAACTCTGGTTAAGACAGTGAAAGAAGTAATTACCAGGATCAAGGGAACAACTCCTAAATTCCCATTTGTAACATTGACTCTAAGCTGCCACTTGAAAGTTAAAATGAGTGATTTATTGCTAGCACAAAAGTAATATTGGAGCATCAGCAATTGCTCATACTTAGAGTTTTGTGTATCTTGTAAACATTAACCAATTTAAAAGTATAAATCCCCTCAACCTCAAAGTGCACAAAGTGTTGCATTATATTGAAGGTAAGGCCTATTTCTTTTTTTTTAAGTCACAAACCATTGTGGTTCAAAGTCTGTGGAAAGAGTAGCTTTGATTTTGACTATGAGACACTAAAGGCTACCCTAAGGTGAAGCTTTAGGAACTGCCAGGATCAGTGGAGGAGCTTTCAGGACAGACAGTGATGTTCAACACAGCCAAGTGCCTGTGGGCACATCACCTGATGCTGCACAGCTCTCTCCAGCTGAGGGAAGGTTTGCTATGAATACACTCACTCGATAATAGACACCTGTGGGTTCACTTATTTTACTGTCTGTCGTGCTCTCAGTCAACCATCCACGCTTACAGACAAGTTCTTTATCAATAAAAAATTTTAAAAACCTCTGACAACAGAGGAAGTGGTGTTACCCACACCAACTTCCACACAAGAAGGCCTGCATAAGGCACGTACTCGATTGGTGACTCTGACAAGAGCTAACAGGTTGTTTTCAGAGGGAAGAACAAGAAAAAAAAAAGTCCACAAGTCTTCCTAGAATCACAGCTACAAATGCAATAAACTGCACAAACAGTCAAACTTTTATGCTGATTTGACAAAAATACAATGCAGTCCTAAACCTCACGGACCATTCAGGCTTAATTTAGAACAACACAACCTTTAAAAAACTTGATCTGCCACCAAGCACTTTCTATTTACTGGACTTTTTTTTTTAACTGAGCAGACGTAGCTCAGAAATCAGAAAAGAAAATTCCTCACATCACAGAATTTATTGTAACATTCAGCTTTCGCACCCAAACAAAACAATCAGGCACACACTGCCAGGAAACATCAGTGCAGCTTCAGGGCACCAGCAAAGGCTGCTACGTGTAGGGCTTCTCTTCAAGACTTACGGGGCTCCTATCAGGGTGGAATTCTTGAACTTGCTAAAGCATTTGTAGATTACACGCCTGTCCGGTTAAATACTTCCTGCAATTTTGTTAATTATACATCAGGGTCTGCAATTATGGAATGACTCCCATCCTAGAAAACATACAGCTCTCAAGTCACCCCCCAGAATGTGTGTCTCGACTGCCGTTTTTATAGATTCCTCTGAAATGTATGCTATTATCCCAGCTAGAAAAATACTTTCAAAACTTGAACAGAATGTGCAATTCTACCACTGGATGGTCTTCATTTTCATTTTTCAGTGCTGTAGACTTCTTGTTAGGTCAATACACATTTCTATACGTGGGGGTGGAGATCACAGGGAGCAGACAAGTGCAACCCCAAGTTCAGGTTCCCTTTCCGTGTCCATCCCTTCCAGAGGCGGTCAAGCGCAGGCTTTCACACCAACGCCATCCCCCCTCCACATCGGCGTTATCCTCCGCTGTCAGCAAAGCCATCAAAGCAAATACCCGGCCTTTTCCTTCTTTCCCCCTGATTCGTCATCAAGATGTAAATTAACAGATTCTCACAGAGACAGAAAAAAAAAAACCCACCGAACAATGGCAAACACTTCCCCGCCAGTGCCCCACAGGACGGAGGGAAACAGGATCCCCTGCGCTGGGGGAGTTACTTAGTGGGGATCAGATGCTGCTAAAAATACGAGAGCGGTGCGAGCGGGCCCGGACAAAGCCCGGGCAGGGCCCGCGGTCCCCGTCCCGGAGCGTCCCCGCACCAGACGGTGATGTCACCGCCGGCGGCAACAAAGGACGCGGCACCGGCCAGGCGGCCCCTGCCCTCCGCCCCCCGCCCCGCCGGCGGCACCGCGCCTCCCGCCCGCCCGGAGCGCCGGCACCGGCCGAGACAAAGCGGCTTCCCCCGC
>VXAD01013566.1:174162-207536 GCA_013399195.1 Dicrurus megarhynchus | reverse complement strand
CGGGACGAGGCGGGACAGGACGGGCTGGGGGACCCTGCCGCCTGCTGGGCTCCCCCGGCCCCAAAATGGTGGGAGCCGCTTCGCTCCGCCCCCGAGCGCGGTGTTTGTTTGTGTTCCGGGCATGGCGGAGCCAGCGGCCGCTCGGGCCCGGCGGGGCGGGACAGGACGGGACGGGGCGGTAACGGGGACCCCCCGCGCCACCCGGCCCACGGCGGCTGGGGGGCTTTGTGCGAGGCCCAGGTACCTTCCCATGGGATCCCCCGCGGGCGGGTCCCCAGGCAGGGAAAGGGGTTCCCTGTGCTGCTCGCTGGAGTGATCTGAGGGGCACGGTCAATGTACGGACAGGGCAGTGAACCCCAGCGTGCAGCAACACAGGCAACAGGCACTTGGCTTTTGCGTTTCTAAAGGTTTTTTAATGTGATAAGCAGGTACTCTAATAAGCCATATATTTAGCTCCTTCTTTTTCCTTCATAAAAATATATTCATACTTGGATATAAATATAGGTAGGTACTGAGAAATGCAAATTTGAGGAGAGTGAATGCCCCTGTGTCCCTGCGTTAGCGTGCCAGCGCTGACCCACAAAGAGAATACAGGATGGTCCTATTAGTGTTCTTCCCAGCTTTGTCATCTGTGATGGTTCCTCAAAATCCCTCCTTGGCCTTCAGATTCACACCATGGAAAATATTTTAAAATCCAGTTTTTAAAGCAAAGTATTTTTTGAAGTGCAGCAAATGTGGTGCAGATGAGAACAGCTGGAAAGTCCAGTCTGTAAAGCAGTACAGTGTGGCTGCTGCTTATCACCACGTTCTCTGCTGATACAGCTTGGGCCTGCTTTGTACCAAGAGCTCCCATCTTGGGTCGGAGTATCTACAGACCTGTTGTTCACAATGACGTATTTGGCTCCACAACCTTTGCTGGTGGACCTCGGTCTGGGATCAGACTTTTTTCTGATTATCCGTATGAGTTCATTCTTGGAGATTTCATTTTATTACTGTTTTGGGAGGTTTGTTTTGCTGCTTATCAATGGGTAAGTTAAACAACTCCAGTGTAAAGCCTGTGATTGCTGCCATTTATGGTGTTCTGACACGGTTTCAGGCTTTTCGAGGAAACTGAAACTGAAAATGGGGCAGGAATTGTGATTGTTGTTCAAGATAGAGAGGCTTTGCAATGGTGCATTGTAAATAATGACTGTTGTACATGGCTTGCTCATTTGGGTGTTTATCCTATGAGTCTCTTGGCTTGGTTTAATAGAATTAGGCAAGCAATTGTTGGAAGGGATCCAGCGAACCACTGCCTCACCCAGTCATGATTTCAAGGTTAAGGCAATGTCAGAGCTGTCTGCTGTGAGAACCTGGTGATGAAACTCCAGCATTGTCAGTGGTATTTTCAGCTGTGCAGTGGCACCATTGGGAATGAGATTACGGGCAACCAGAAAGACTTATTTATTCAGCTGTTATTTCGTGTTTTGTTTTCTCTGTGAGGCTTTTGGCCTGTGTCATTGGTGTAGTTCAGTGAAAACCACAGGTCACACTGTGCCTTGGTGTGAGGCTGTGATCACAGTTGTGATCCTCTACAGTGAGGAGGTCCTATGGAAACCTGTGGTGCCTCCCTGCTGGCTGACATGCCAAGAGAGCCTTTCTCTGGAAACCAGAGTGCAAACTGGTCTCATCCTGATATGCAGTCAGGACATAGGTAGGATTTCCTCCGAGTCTTACAGCATAGATGTTGCATGTATTTACCTTGAGGCAGATCTCCAGAAGGAATAGCTTCCAAGCCCAGTTAGAACTTTGACATTAGTAGGTACAGGATGCTCCAAATCTGGGCATGTTTTAAAAATTGCAGACTTGTCAAGTGCCAGAAGAGATCTGCTTTTCATGGTGGACTCACAGAGACCAAAGAGGAAGCAGCAGTTCACTTTTGGCCTTTCAACACGACAGACTGCACCTGTGAGAGCTCTGAAGGGGGAAGAGCTACTACCAGGCATGCCTGGATTCTTTGAAGTGGTTGAAGGCACTGCTTTTCTAGGCCATTCACTCCCGTTATGTCAGATAGGTCATTAACAATGGCTTTGCACCACCAGCTCAAAAGCTGTACAACAGTCCAGGAGATGGGAAAATGGAAAAATTCTTGTGTTCACAAATGTCTTTTAATATCCCTGCGTATGCTGAGGTGTAGCTGTGAGCGTACTCCTTTTGCTACCACACTTTTTGCGGGTTGGGGACAAGGAAGCAGATGGATGGGTCCTCAGAGGATGTGATTTATGAGTATGGTTTCGATGTTCTAGCGGAACCACAGGGCAGTTTAACTGATTACTTCAGTTCTCTCTGGTTTTTACTTCCTCTACTTAGTTTGGGGAACAAGTAATTATGAGAATGGATTTTCTAGAGCCTTAAAATGCTCCTGTAGGGGAAGAAAGATTCATGTAGTGGTTTAGGTCTGCGTAGATACCACAGATAGAAAATACAAAATGCAGATACAAAAATTCGTGCCAGACTAATATCAATACAGAACTGGCAACCTAAGTCAATGAAATTTTTTCTCACCTGTAGACATTTAAACAGTTGGCTGTAATCTGTTGTCAGAATGGAAATGGAGATGTTCTGAAATTTGCCAGTGTACAGGATTCGTGATCTGGTACATCTCGGTACAACGATGTCATACACAGGTCTGTTCTAACCACTTTTTGGCAGCTAGCATCTTCTAAGTGAAATCTGTTTTTCAAAACAAAATTGAAATTCAAGAAAAGGATTCGTAAACTATGCAGAAAAAGTTTATTTTTTATTTTATAGGCTTTTGATATGAGAGGAGGCGAGTTACATATTGCTGTATTCTTAAGGCTCATATGAGCTAGCCAGAGATTATGAACTATCTTACTGAAAAATCTGTTTCCTTTTGAGTTAAAAATCTAAAATCCACGGAGGACATAAAAAGTCCTTCTTATTAAGAGTTTCTCTGCAAAATTGACATCATGAATTGCCTAATTTTTTCATGCAAGACCCTTTGATAACACCAGTTTACATGATCCATGCTCATGTTATTGTTGGACAACATTTTGGATATGTTTAATGTGTCATGCTCAACAAAAGTTTTTGAAAGACCTTTTCTGTCCTCATCATGGAAAAGTTTTTTCACTTCCTTTTCTTCCATCAAGCTTATTTTCTCAGCACTTATCATCTCTCATTATGTCTTATCTTTCTTCTGGATAAGATTGTTTTCCCAGTTCATACACAGAAGCCCAGTTAACTTCTGAGTGCAGTCTTTCCATGCCATGGTACCCAGAGGTTCAGAGATAACTCTGTTTGCTCGGGTAATGTTGGTGAATAGAACACAATGCAATTTTAAAACCTCTTTCTGGAAGGAAAAAAAAAAGACTTTGTATATCTCTGGAGAATGGAAGTAAATTACATTCTTCTATTATGTATGTGAATCTGATTATGGGAATGGCAGAATTAATTTATCTGGTTATAAAGAACATGGCATCTTCTAAAATGCACATGATTATTTTTAGTTTTGTTGATTTTAGCTGAACTGTAGACATTTCTCAGTGTATATTACAACTGCATAGTGTTTTCTGAGACAGAGTGAATGCAGCACTAGAAAGCAATTATGGAACTAATATATTTCCCTGAAATGTACTTTGTGATGCAGGATTTTACTCATGTTTCTAAAAATTACTTAAACTTCTGCCTAAATGATCCTTGTATCACAAATATCACTTAAATCAATTTATCCTGAAGATGCCATCTCGGTAAGGAGAAGTATTCCATCATTGACAAAAATAACTTGTCTTCCATAATAACGGTTTTCCCCAGGTGCAAAATGTTTTTTCAGCAAGGAATGTAATGCCTACCTATTCTATGCACTCGGGCACCTACACTGTGTGCCACAGAGAACAGAAAGAACATGTATTTTGGCACTGAGACACCCAAGCAACAAAGCAGAGAGTCATCATACAAAAGTAACCTCTTCAAACAAACCCCTTGTCACCCAGCTTCCTGGCGAATTTTGTGTAGGAGTCAATTTTCCTTTTTCTCCTTGTACCACATGTTGCCACAGTCTCAACTGCAAGAATGATCAGAGACCTATAAAACATGATCTAAGAGGAGAGATTGAAAGAATTGGGGTGGTGTAGTCTGAAGAAAAGGAAGGTGTTGGGGAAAATGGTAATGATCTTTCAAAATGTAAAATGTTTCTCTGCAGAGAGAGGAGGAATAAGCTTTTCTTTATGTTCAGTGGGTCTAGGGCAAGAGGTGATGCACTTGGAGATTTAAAGTAGACATAGGAAATTATTTCAAACTGCAAATGTAGTTTGACACTGAAAATGATTATTTGGGAATCTCATTTGCTGAAGGCTTTGGAAGGCGGATTAGGTCACATGTCTCAGGAATGGTTTTAGTTGCAGTAGATTATTGGAGATAATAACCAAAAGGTTCCTGGCTGGTTTGTGGTGTTTTGTTTCTCTCAGGTGATTTACAGCAGATGCTTTATTGCTGTGTTATTTTGATTCTCACGCTTCCTTAGATCCTTAGAAAATGCCAGTAAGAAAATATGTCAGTAGGTAAAAAATTGGGTAAGTAGAATGGGTGGTGACATTCCCAATAGTAGAATATTAAGAAATCACAGTTCCTGCAGGAAAGCAGGAGTGTGACATGCTGACATGTCCTCCTGACAGGCTTTGGGACAGAAGTACTGGGCTGGCTTTCAAAAAGTGGTGCATAGTCAATACACAAAAACCTATGTTTTAACTAATCTTTTAAATTTTATTTTAATTTAAAATTTTGATAGAAGCATTTGTCTTTCTTCACTTTTTGCTGTGTTTAAGTATTTTCTGAATTTGCAAGGAGTGATCTCTATCCACAGTTTACCAGTGGCCAGTTTGTTAGACTTTTTGTTCCTCCAGTTCTCTGCAACAGTAAGGTACTATCCAAAATGCTTGTACCTCTTTGGAAGTGAATGAATTGTTTGTTCAAGTTAAATATGCATTCTGCTGCACAACTTTAAACACTCTTATTCACCTTCTCCGTAGTCTTCCTGTTTTTCTGATTTTCACCATTCTTCCTGAATCCTAAAATCTGTATTTTCTTCCTGTAGGTAACTCTAGGTCTTCTACAGTAACAGAGTGATAAAATGACACTTGGAAAGATTAATGAGAACCTAGGAAGTGTGACCTTCTGTCAGAAAACTCTGCCCAAGTCCAAGATCACCCATGTCTTTGTCATTCCTTGACAGAAAACTGTTGAAACTCTTTCTGGGTACTGAATGATGGCTGCAGGTACTGTGTTCTAATCCCTTACTGCTT
Source organism: Dicrurus megarhynchus (assembly GCA_013399195.1). NCBI lineage: Eukaryota > Metazoa > Chordata > Aves > Passeriformes > Dicruridae > Dicrurus > Dicrurus megarhynchus. The sequence goes on along the minus strand of VXAD01013566.1, from coordinate 202,236 downwards.
CAGAAAATTTCCTAAGATTGCTGCAAGTCAAACTCTTTATTATGTGTCATGTTTGTATTGTTACAGCAATTTTAGATGTCTGAAAACTGTTACAATGCTTTGTTTCAGTTTTTCCTTATGGATATGATTTGTAAATCTCCCATATTTCACTGTCCTGCAGCCTCTTTCTTTGGTCCACTTTTCCAGTAAGCATGGCACCCCAAGCTGCACAGAGTGATCCAGTTAAAATGTCAGTGTTGGGTATAGAGAATATCATTTAGTGTGTGCAAAAATGCAATTGATCAAACTTAGTGTCCTTCCCTTTTCCTAACACATCATTTGTAGCCCCTGTCACTCCCTATCCTTCTCCGTGTAATTCCTGCCTACTCACATTTTCTTATTTTATGCTTCTCCAGATGATTGTTCTGAAGGGTACTATTTTGCACTTCCTGTTGAAGCTCTGGTCTGTGACAGCTTAGCTGGCTGAATTGCAGCAGACAAGTTACTGGAGACTGAACAGAAGGAATGTGAGAAGGAACCACTGAAGATTTTGTACTAAAAGTATGGGGTCGTTGTGAATAACTGCCCTTGGGAAATTCACTTTACCCTCTGGTCAGAAATGTTTCTTCTTAACATTTAGTTTTGCTTTTTGATTAGTCCATGTGTGTACAGCCTCCTCTTGGAGGAACAGGCTGGAAATTTGTACCAGTATTTGCTTTTGCATGCTCAAAACACTACTGTGTTTCCTGAAAAAAAAAATCTAGAAAACAACTGTATCATGCAGAAAACATAAATGATCATAAGTTCAGTCTTCCTGATGTGTCTAGTAGTATGAAAAGGATTACAAGAAGGTAATTGTACCGTTCCTTAGTCTGTCTTGATTTTGGTTGTGTGGAGATTCCTATAAGACATGGAAATCTTGCTTGTTTACGTACATGACAAAAGAGGAGAGAGGCCTTTTTTTTTTGTAGCAGAACATACTGTATCAACAAAGTTACCACAGTGAAACAAGAGAGCTAAAGGTACTGTAAGTCTGTTCTTCTTTTTTTTAAATGTTTCAAAATTTTTGTGTCTACAGATAAATTATTTTTCTTTTCATCTGTTGTGAAGTGCATGCCTACAGTTAGTTTGTGTAACAGCAAACCTTCCCTTTTTCAGTTAAGTTTATAGAAATTGCACACTCTGTGGAGCTACTTTAACTTTTATTTGGAAGCGTTATCATCTTAACAGTGGACTTGCACACTGCTTCAGAAATTCAACTGTTAGGCTGCTTATTGACTTAGAAAACCACAAACACTCTATTTAGTGTTTTGGTCTGTATGCTGTTCCACAAACACTCATTTAGACATAGATGACTGCAGAGAATCTCTGCAAGACAGGGTGATTGCAATGGTGCATTTTGCCTCTGACTTACAAGCTGTACACCAGCACGGTGCAAGGGTTAAGGACAAGATAAAATCACTTGCTGCTGTTTTGATTTCCTGAGGGGTTATTATTTTTACATGAGAAATGAGGAATGCAGTGAGGACCATTCCTGTGCCAAAATTTCAAAGTATCTTCTTGTCAACTGTTGTGCCATTCATAGGTTTTACATCAGAATCTTAAATTTGGATAGAAAGATCGCTGTTGTAGAAGCCCCATCTTGTGGACAACCAATCAATGACTACTTCAGCACAACTGAAATTTGAAATACTTGCAAAATCTGAAGATATTTTAATAGTCTTTGCAATAAACTGGAGAGTCTTTATATTTTTGGACAATATGGAAGCTTCATTCATGCGTAGAAATCAGCATATGCTTTTCAAAGACTATTTCCACAGGAAGAAATTGTGAATTAGAGAGAGCTATTAACACAGGGGTGGAAACAAGGATGGTGTCCTTAGAACTCTGTTTAAACTCCAAATCAGCTAAAACACAAGCCTGAATCCTGCCTTGAATTCCCAAAATAGTGTCCTGTAGCATTTGGATAGTATAAATGAGTCTCTGGGTGGCTAAATCAAATAAGGGCAGAAGGACATCCTTTGAAAAAATTGTTAAGAGAGAAAAAATAGCAAAATATGCATGAAAACTGAATCTGGGAACTTTGGAAATATCCTTAAGGAGATTGTTTGTTTCAGCACAAATTAATGGAAGAGGTCAAGCAACTCCAGAACCAATGAGTCTTGGTAGGAAGAGTGTTAGGAAGGTAAAAAGAATGTGAAAACAAGTCAGTGATAAAAGCTATTTCCAGGTTTCAGTATGACATTGGTAGGATGTATTAGATACATTCTATTAAATAGAATAATATACACATATAATTAGAATATCTTTTTGATGCTCTGAAGAAATTGGGTTACTCTGTGATAGTTTTCTGTTTCTTCCATATGAAGAAAGTCGGAACCTTCATGATAGTTTTCCGTGTAGTAATTAAGGCTGTAATGAAGGAGCCAGAAAATGTGGCGACATCTAGGGAAAGGTTGGCAGAAGTGCCTCCAACTGAAACACCTCCCACTGAAAATGTAGCCACGTCTTTTTCTGTGAAGGTGGTGTATCCAGGGAAAGTTTTGTTGGAGTGAGTTACTTGGAAGGGATGCCAAGAGTAAAAAAGATTCTGGCATGTGAACAGGGTGCTAAAACAGCCCCTTTGATGGGAGGAGGACAGGGGTTGCTGGTCCTACACGTGGATGTCTGACTGAGTAAGGGGATTGACAGAGGCAAAAGTTCAGGATCTGGACATTGCAAAGCCAGAAAATAATTTCTTAGTTCTTACCAATAGTATTCTGGATGAAATCTTCACTTTTAAGACATACCAGCTACAATACATTTTACTACTTAAAATTGCCTCTAAAAGTGAGTGTACGTCTGCCACTTTACGGTTTAAGTTTAAAATAACTGTTTCTTTAATATTCAATTGAAAAGCTTAGATTTTCATTGTTCAGTAGTCTGAGAATTTCATAAACTCATTTGTAACATATATATATATCTGAAAAAGTCACCTTTCTTAATAAGCTGACAGATACAATGCACATTATCAGTATATTACTAAAAAATTCACAGTAATGTCTGTGCCTGGCTGACTTCTTTTGCTTCTCATATTCTTTTGGAATAGAATTCTACATTTTTGATGAAGGACATCTTTGATGAATTGTCTTAGCCTTCTACCTTTGAGAAAAAGATATATTCCAAATTTTTACCTCAGTCTGCTCCTTAAGGAAGAGAATATTAAAACTTCAGCAATATATGGGACTACAATTTTTACCTGAGAGCAAATTCTGCTGGAACCAGCATGAGCAATCATAATGTTTCTTAGTGAGAAGTGGAGCCATGAAAGGATCTTTGCAGCTCCTTTCTGTGGAAGTTGTTTCTTCCTCAGGATACAGGGGACAGCAGATGCTAGTTCACCCCTCAAGGGAAGAGCAGATGCAGTGGGAACAGCTACTTAGAATTCCCTGCACTTAAATAATAAAGCATGAACAGTTCAGCAAGAGGAGTACAGATAGATATTAGTATGGTGTGAAATCTAGAGGAGCTGTAGCCTAGGCAAAGAAAATGAAGATGTAAAGCTCGTTGTAAAAGGGTGTTGGAAAGCAAGGAGTTATTTCAGTGGTGTCAAGAGAGGGAATAAGGGCTGCTCACTCCCTGCTGCACCAAGTGAGTTCATTGTAGTACAGAGGAAGGACAAGCCTTGGTATAAAAGACAGACTATTGCTTTATTCTGAGCAGAAGGCTCTAAAAAAGCCTTTTTGGATTGTGTTATAAATTACAGTTGTTTGTTTATGCCCATATGAGAAGGAAGGAAACTGATTACATCAAGAACAGTAATTTGTTGTACCTTCCCTGCTAATATGTACAATAAAATTTTCAGTTGCAGAGGGTTCATTGCTGAAAGTTGCAGAGTAGTATGTATTTCTCGTACTATAGATTTTTTCAAGAACATACAGCAGGATTGGAAACTCAAAGTTTGAGTGTAAACCTGCAGTAATCCACTGTCAGAAGTATTGTGTAGGTGTATAAAATTGATTTCAAAGGGAATGAAGAGGTGTGACTTGTGAATTGCTACTTTTTAAAGATAAAAAATTAGTTCACATGTAAGTCAGGTTAAAAAAAGAAAGTAACTTTTCATCCTTATCTCTTTATTATGCACATTTTTATAGATGTTTTCTTTGGTTGCCTCTAGCCTTTCTGCTATTTTAAATATTCTCCAAGTTTTATTGAGATAAAAATGTTAAAAGATGTAATAATACTGATATATCAAGTGATTTAGTATTAAAAAAGATGAATTTTCAGTGGCCATTTGAAAACAAGGCCTGACGTGTTACGTCAATACAAAACTAAATCTATGCAGTTGAACCTTGAGCACTTGTGTTTGTAATGTATGGAAGTGTTCTTTTAAAGCTGTCTCTGTCTTGTGTCCCTTCCTCTTCCAGCCCAGTCCCTTTGTCCAGAGCTGTGGTGGTGCCACATTGCTGTGACCCCAGTGCATCAGTCACCACCATAGGATCCACTTCCCCAGGGATGGATCCTGGTCCCTGTTCCATATCAGCCAGGTAAGGAGAGGGATGGGCCCCTGCCATCACCAAAGATGTCTCCTGAGCCTCATCCAAAAAGGTTCACTAATTTACAGTTCCTTATGGCAAGACACTTCTGGTATTAATGTCGTGAACATTTTAAAATGTTATCAGACAATAATTGCTATCACAACTTTTAATTCTGTGTTTCTGTTTCAAATTTTCCTCAGTTCAATCAGAACCAAAAGTTAATGCCCGTTGGCTAATTTCCAGTGCATGCCTCCACAGAACAACTGCTGCCTTTAACTGGTGGAGAGATCAAGGCTTGAACTGACAAAAGACATCTGTATTTTGGAAAACAAATTAATGTTTATGTTTTAATTTATAAGTTCCTGGCTCTTTTATGGTTCCTGTTTTTCGAGTAACGTCTCTTTGGATCCCTAGCTGATGGAGAGTCAAAATGGAAAAGGCCCATGAGAGAATTATCACAATAGAACATCTGGTCTGCATTGGAAAAAGCTGAGAAAGATATTCAGCATCTCTGAGACCAAGAGGCAGCTATGAGGCAGTTTGAAAGGCAGTCCATGAAAAATTGTGCAGGTTGTGGCCACCTGGGCCAATCTAGTGTTGTTTTGGGAAGAGCTACTCTGCTCCTGAGCATCTGAATTTTAATCTCCCTTAAGCTTGGGTATGTGAGAGCTGGGAGTGGTATGAAAGGTGTTTGCTTTCCATGAGTCCCAGCACTGTCCTAATTATACTGTGGGGTTTTGCCAGTCTCCTAGATTTCTTTAGAGCATATAGGCTGGAGTCAAAAGGCTTTCCCAGGGCTTTTGGCATAGCTTTGCAGGAAAGTGGATGGAAAGGACTGTGTATATTTTTGGAAGAATATTTTGCATCCTGCTTTAAACTATTCCAGAAGGTAAAAGGACATTAGCTAGACATTGTATTGGCTCATGTGCTGCTATGTCACGAATGGCAAGGAGTTTTATTCCTGTTTTCTGCAGTCACAGACTGTAAGAAATGCAAAGAAATCATGGACCAACCATGGCAGTAAAGGTACCCCTGGATTCAGAGGGAACAAACTCCTTCCACCTCATGGAACTTTGGTCCTTTAAGTCATTATAGCTCATGCAGAACAGAAACAATTTGACATGTATAACAAGAAACATTGCAAATTGTTTGCCAAACAAAGACTTATACTGCAGATGGAAGAACTGATGAAAATTGTTTATAGATGGGGAACTAAATGTAGATTTTTCAAGAACAAGGTTGCTATCTTCCTTGCCAAGACAAACAAATCTGATAGACCATCTCATTGCTTTAGGCTGCCTGAGGACCCACTGGAAAGTCTATGGACCTTTTTCCACAGAAAATTTGTGTATTGTCAATACATCAGTGTATTGTCCACAGTTACACTGTGGCAGCTGCAGAGGAAGTGGAAGGTTCTCAGGAATACATTAGGGAGAACTGGATTTTTGGCTTCTGAAACAGTGTGGAGTGCTTTTGGAAACTGTGGAAGTTTATAAACTGGATGTTACTGCTACAAAAGGTTATCTGTGAGTTAAACATAATAGTAATTAATCTGCTATCTTTAGATCTTAACACTAACAACACAATGAAATTGAGAATTCCTATCTTCTAGAATTGCAGTTTCCAAGATGCCTTCATTCCTGTGAAGATACCCTGGTCTGCACTTAGAGATTTTGAGCATTACCTTTAGAAATCTGTGCCCAGATGTTTTTACAAAGCACTGTGTAATCATCCCAAACAACTGGTTTTAATGGGCCAGTTATTTAGGAAATCATGTAATGAGAACATAAATACAATCCCTGATACTGACATAAAACATGTATTAGCCAAATAATATAGTTTGTATTTCCCTGATATAGAACAGACCCTGGAAATACATAACTCATCATGTCCTTAAAATTCTGTTACATCTGTAAACTTATGTATTGGCAGAGAGGCCCAGCAGCGTCCTGGGCTGCATTAGGAAGAGCATTGCTAGGAAATCAAAGGAGGTGATTATTCCCCTTTCCCCAGCACTGATGAGACTTCAGTGGAAGTGCTGTGCCCAGTTCTGGGCTCCCCACAGCAGGAAGGACATGGACGTGCTGGAGTGAGTGCAGGAAAGGGCCATGAGGATGGATAAGAGGAACATCTGTCCTGTGACTGCCCGGGAAGGTTTTAAATTTGACATCGTTGAAGAAGCTCCAAACCCAACTGAGCAAGGTCCCGAACACCCTGCCCTGGCTGATCCAGCTTTGAGCTGGGCTTGGGCTGAGTGATCTCCGGAGATGCTTCCAGACTGGGAATATTTGAGGCAGTTTGCTTGTGTCTTGTCAGCGTTTTAGCTGGAACTCGACTGTGGAGGAATCCTAAGGAGAGCAAAGGCTGTGACCCTAGAAATCCATCCAGATGGCTGAGAACCAGAAAAGGCATAATGGGAGCTGCTAAGTATTCTGAATGTCTCATCAGAGTGATATTTCACTTGAAAATACAAAATAGAAATTACTTGGGTCTTAATGACACTGAATACCCGTAATGGTTTCTCACTTCAGCTGGACTGCAGATGGTAACAACCTCTCTATCTGAACACACTTGTTTTAGTTTAATCTTGCTCTGTAAAATCTTACCATATACTTTATTCTAGAAATGAATACTTGGTGCTTTATGATGCAGAATTTATTTGTTGGTTTGTTCCACCCTTTCTTTCCATACCAGTACTGATATTAACAAATTACAATGTATTTTGACGTATTACTTCAGTAATAAGCACATACTGTGTCTCAAGGAGTTGAGACTATTATAATTTGAGCAAGGTAAAATGAAAATATATAAATACATTGCATATTCTATGACACTTAGTTTGTAACTATTCTTATAGCACCTTCAGAATTAAGAGGAAAGATGAAATTCAGAAAGGGATTTCATAGTTTAAAAAGATTTATGTTGAAAGATTTATGTTGAAACAAGATTTATGTTGAAAGGCAAAGATAATGTATTTTTTTTTAAATCAGCTGAATAGTGGTGGGAAGATTCACCTGTGGTTTTTCATCATGAAAATACCAAGGAGCTCACTTGCAGTGTTGAGAATTCCCAGATCCTCTTTCTTTTGAAAATTCTTTGTCTTATATATTGCCTCTAAGGAAAAAGGAAAGCATGCTGGAAAACAAGAAATTGAACAACATTGCACAAGTAATTAGGAAATAAATATATTATAAAGCATTTGACTTTGTTCTGGTTTTGCACTTCAGCAAGTGAAACAATAAGTAAATAACCTGTTTCTTTATCATCAATATATGGAGTCACATTGGGTCTGACAGACCAAGGCACAAATGTATAAATAATACCTATGATAATTATTAGAGGGCATCAAATTTTGCTAGGGATGAGCCCATTGTGAAACCACAAAATTAAGACTTCAGACAAAAATAGCACATGAAGGTCAAATGCACTTAGTCATTAGTTGCTGTCTGTGCACCACTTTCCCCTGATTTTATGCTTTTACAGCACATCTCTGATTCAGTTTCCTCTATCCTGTGTGGGATGGGGTTTTGGTGGGGAGAGTATTACTTTGAATTGACACCCCGAGCAGCAGTTCCTACTTGTACTGATTTCCTTTTATAAATGTGTAACCTATTATATCTATCCAAGCCTGGCTGAGCTCCAAGTCACCCATTTCTCAGTGATACAGGAAATTAAATCTAATGTCTAATAAGCATAGAGGCTTATGCAACCTTCATTCCCTGTAAAAAGTATTAAACAACATAATAATGTTACCTTGTCTTTTGATAGCAGGAGAGTTGTGTACTTAGTTTTTATGTAGACCAAATTGGCTCTGCATTTGGGCTTGAGGAGTCTGGGTTTATCCATCCTTTTCTGCAGCCTTACTGAATGTCACCTCAAAAATTCTCCTTTTGCTGAAGGACCCCCCTGAAACTTTCACGTGTAGGGTTTGGCCCCTTTCTCCACTTCTCCCTTTGTTCCCACACAGGGGCTGTGTCCCCCATGATCTCGTCCTGGGGGTGCTGCTGCTTTCTCATTCATTCTCTCCCTCCCAGGATTTTCCAGCCTGAACAGATTTCCATCCCATTTTCTGATAATACCCACCATGGCTCTGTGTCAGTTGGTGCAGCATTTAAAAATGCAGAAATCTGACTTTAGGCCATGCAGGTTAGCAACATAATTTCAGGGCTCTGTCTCCTGCATGTAGCAGTTCAATAAGTGGATTTATACTGAATAATTTTAAACTGTTACAGCTCTCTGAAACCATTTCTCTCTCACTGCTGTAATACATAAAGTGACATAAGGTCACTGATGCTGTGGAAATTGGTTTTGCAGTTGATATGCTAATTCAGCAAGAAATCAGTTGTTGCAGAAAAGCAAAGAAAATTATTTTAATCTAGTGCCATGCTACTTCGTTGGCTTTTAGGAAAGAGATAATTAAAGCATTCCAGGGAGTTCCAACTCTGTGGAGAAAATACCGTTTTGGAGATTTAAGGTTATTTTTGCCTCACAGCTTATTAGCTTCTTTTCTGAAAGCAGATAAGCTGAATGTGATGGACACAAACATGACATTTTCATGTACTCAAAAAAAAAAGTAATAAGATATTTTTAAAAACTGACTTCAGCATAAGAATAAACTTGGTTCAGTCTTTTCTGTGTCACTCACCCCATGTTTACAGTAACTGCTCCTGCAATTTTGTGGGTGAACACTTCCATGCAGATACATCCAGGGCCATTAATGAGGCTGCACTATGCAACTAATTGCAGTGGGGAACAAAATTACATTAATGGTGCCTAAGGAGAAAGAGAATCTCTGCACTCAGTGTGAGTAAGGGGTAGCCAATGCCTTCTTTTTTCTGAAACAAATAATTAAGTTAAATTGAAAACAATAGTTAATCTCTAAGAATAATCACTAAGAGTTTGAAAGCCCTGTATTTTTTTTCGAAACACTGCACTTATACTAAGGAATTACCAAGCACAAAAAGTAAAATAACTGTAATGTTTATGTATGAATATGCCAAAGGAAAAAAAATTACCAGCACAAACTTGCATCTTTTTGAGATGAAGAGTAGACAAAATAAAAATGCATTTCTAAGAAACAATTTTTAAAATATCTGTATTGTAAAAATTGTGTTGTCATTGTCATGCTTTAAAAGATATTTTAAGATATAATAAAGAAAAAAAAGGTGACATTTTACTCTCTGTTCTTTCATAAAACAGGTACAATGCTGCTGTTTGCAGAGGAAGGACACCAGTTGCAACAAGAGTAGTGTCTGTTCTAGAGTGAAGGATGAGCTCCACTGGAGATGAGTTGGCTTCCCTGGCTGCAGTGCTCAGTATTTCATTTTAGCAAGTCTGAGATTGGTCCAAGTCTTCATCTTCTCCTGCACTTTATGCTAGTGCAAATGCCAGGTTGTATGAAGTTACTTATTGAAGAGAGAGAAATAGAAAATGCAATTCAATGTTTTATTTCATGCTCCCCAAGTTTGCCCAGACAGGCACACCCAGAGTGAATATGTGCTGCACTCAACTTGGAGATCTTGTGTTATAAATTCTGGCTCCCCTGTGCTTTCCTACTTTGCCCACAGAGCAGATAAGAGAGTTCATAACAGGAATACCCTGTTACCTCAGCTGCAAAAGGTTCTGAGAATCTAATGGCCAAGAGAGTGGAATTTAAATTTATTTTTGTTTGGTTTGTGTTTCAGCAAGTATTTAAAAGATCCACCAGTTTATCTTTGTCAGATTGTTTTTCTTTTGGCTTAGCTTGGCCACCAGTCTCACTGTTGAGTTTACATTTATGCAGTAGGACCCAAGGTTTTCTCCATGTGTTCAGTATTATGATTCTGACTTTGCAAGTCCTGTTGCTTGGGATAGGTATACAAGGCATGTCTGCATGTACAGCAAGAACAGAACTGGGGTTTGGATGCTGCTACTTAGTCAATTGAGAAGGAACAAAAGTAGTTTTGAAGGCTGCCACTCCTCCTGGCTGGCAGGCAAAAGAGTTGGAAAAGCTGCAAAGACAACTGAGCACCCTAATGATGGTATTTATTATACATTTTATTTCATAGGAGGATTTTGAGGAATAGTTTTTAAAATGTAGTTATTTTACTCTCCTTTAGCAGACCATGTGTGACCACAGCTGTTTTTCCAAAATGCCTGGTTTAGTTGCTTTTTTGCCACCAGTCAAATTCTCACTCCACGTAGTAATGTCCACAAGGTGGTGCCACAGCTAAGAAGTTTGCAACAAATAAGGCAAAAATAATTTGATAATTCTACCTTCTTTTTGTGACTGACTAAAGTATCTGCATCATTAAAGAATTCATAATTATTTCATAAGCACAATATCACAAGTTTGCAAGCTCTTTTTTTAAACCACTTGTGTGAGCAGAGGTGGGTCTGTCTGCTGAGCGAGAGCAACATCCACACACCTGTGGCTATCCCAAATCCTGTACAAAAATGAAGAGGCAGCTCAGAGTTTAGCAGACAGGCTGATGAAGAGCTGTGTATTTCCTAGCAGAGTTACCTGTGTCAACACTGGGATCTGTCTTATGTTTGTCTGGGTCACTTCAGCAGGAATCAGCCTGAATCCTGACAAGCAGAATAGTTCATCCACAACTTCAGCCAAGACAGCTTCCAGTTACCTTTGAGTGGCTATGACACATCAGACCCTGATGTCCTGAGGATAATCCAGGGATTTCTAGATCCAGGGATAGCCAGGCTCCCTGTTCTGTGCTAATGAACAGTTGACTATTAATTCCAAAGGGTATTAAGTGCTTTCAGAGGGACCTGCACAGATGATCGGGTTTACGAGCATCTTTTTAGAAAAGATCAGACTAGAGAAAGTACAAGGCAGTAACAGGGAATGTAAGATGTCAAATGTACCATCCAGATAAGAAAAGACAGTAAAACTTCCAGGAAAAACTTGTTTGTATGGATCTGAATGATTACACTGTTTTGTAGCAGAGCAGAAGAGCTGAAGTGCAGAAGGACTTGGCCGTTCCCCGCAGAAGGTGTGTGTCACCCTTGGCCACATGGTGCTTCTTGCACCTCTGCCCTGCTCCCCTCAGGGACCTCTGCAACCCAGGTATGCATGCTAGCACAAGAAATAGTCCCTGTCAGCTTATGCAGTGGAGGAATTAAGTTTGAATCATTTATTCATCACATAATTTTGTACCAAAAGCAGCAAGAAAAATGGATAATTTAAAACACCATTCAGACAGGCACTGCATTGACTTCTGCCTGGCTAGAATCTCTCTTTGGTATGGTAGGCCTGTATCAGAGAAAAATAACAGGGTTTGCATAATATGTTTCCTCTAAATTACTAAATAATTATTTTAAAACATACTAAAATTCTTCTGGCTTGGAAGAGACTCAGTGGAAATTATATATACCCAGGAAAGATGGTTTGTCCCCCAGTTATAAAGTAGAATGAGAGTTAGAAACTTATTGAGTCCCATTTTAAAAGCTGTCAAATAACACGACAGCCACCTACTTTTTTTTTAAGGATCATATCTATAAATTATATTTAAAGTGGTTTACAGTATTTTGAAACTTTGTATTGGTTTCAACATCTGTTTGGAAAAGTCAGTATCTAATTTGAGAACTAACTGAAAATGTAAAGTCACGAACAGGTCAAGTAAATTTAATTTCTGAGTCAGTCTGTTGAGTTAGCTTGTACTAACTGAATCATGACAGTGACATTGTCAGAGTATTCCTGTAAGCTTGTTCTGAGTGTATGGCTGCAATGTGTCTTGCAATTAAAATAATATATTTCTGGTTTAGTTTGGATTTTGCTTGTTCTTTGACTTTGCAAAATTATTTCAAAATGGTTTATTTTTCAGATATTTCACACAGAGAAAAAAACTATATTCTAAAGGGAGGGAATGACAGAGTATCTAAGATCATACATCTAAGTCTCCACAATGTGAAAATCCCAGGTATGCATTATTTTAGTAGTTTAACAACTGAATTGAAATCCTGAACACTCTGCCTTGCAATATTTGCAATGGTTTTGTGCTTTTATTGGAAATCCCGTAAGTATTTTTAAAAGATCAAAACTGTTTTTCCTCTAAGCCTGATTTTCTGGTTTCCCATTTAGGCAATCATGAACAAAACCTGCTTCAGCTCTATGCCTAAATCTTAACTGGGAGGAGGTAACTTGCAGTGTTGTGAGTTAGGAGTCAGTGTGAGCAGGGCTCAGAAATCCTCCTGCAGATGCGCGGCGCTCACCGGAAACAATTGAGAATGGCAGTGGTATCCTGCAGGATGTGTGCGACGCGCTCAGCGGGGGCTTGATTTACACAGGGCCACATTATAGATTATACATTCTGGTAATTGTGGTATTGTTATTGCTGGGCTGTATCTAAGCACAGGAAGTACATATAAGCTCATTTGAAGTGATAACATCCACTCCTGTTTAAAAAGCAATATTTTATTCTCATACGTAATACAGCGTTTGCAAGGGAAAATAAATAATTTCCTAACTAGTACTTAGCACGACTTTTAGGGGAAAAAGCTGATTCATTATGGGAAGGCCACAACCACCAGTTACAAATAAATCCACTTAAACTTTTAATCACTTTAATTTTTTTTTCCAGTGTGGACTGTAATCCAAGATCAGGAAGGAGACAATGCATTGCCATCTGAAACACAAGAAAGATCAAAATAAGTTTTCAGTGTGCCACCAAAACCACAGTGCTGGGTTTCTGTTAAGGAGAATGAGTAATACCATTCTAGCTGTGAGTGGGTAATAATTCCATCTAACTGTTAGGGCAGATTATGTGTTCTGCAAGAAAATAAATGATCCCAACTAAAATCTTGTCCTATTTCTTCAGCTCAGTAAGAAAGCCCACCCACCATACCCACTTAGCTGAAGTTGCTCTGTGCATACTTGTCTAACATTAGGGTTCAGGAACTGGTCTGTTCTCCATCCTACATCCCCAAACCACCCTTGTTCAGGAACACATTGCCTCCAACCTTGGTGTGCAAGGAGGAATCTGTTCCTGCTGCTGCTCCCAGGATGTGGGATGTGGGTTCACCCTCAGCTCTGCAGCTGGAGACAGTGTGTGTTGAGGCCCCTCTCGGAGCCTCTCTCCCCATTTCTCTTTAAGTGTAGGCTTCAGACCTTTCTGTGCACCCAGGGAAATCACTGATCAAGCCAGGGCTCTCCCAGGTTCCTTCCTGGAGGGGGATATGGATCTGTTCAGAAGAGGGATGCAATAACCATTTCAGATTTTGTATGCCAACCTGTTCTCCACAGACAACACAAACTGTCAAAACACAGGTAACGTGTTGTGCATGCTGTGCCTATTTCTTACTTTGTTTTGCCAGGGAAAATAGGTTAAAATTAGTATTAAGTTTCCCTCTTGTTCCTCCAATGATAGAAAATTACCAGGGAAGAGAAAATAAGACAGAGATTCTGCTCTCTCAAAAGGCCTTCCAGCTAAATGGAATTTTTTTAATATTATGAAACATTATTGCCTGCCTTAATAGATGAGAAAAGTAACAGTAGAACTGTGAAACAAATGAATACATCCAAAAATATTGACCCCTGGACCACAGCAAATCTATATTCCTATTTGTAATAGTGTTGCAATCGATAATACAAAGCTATGCTGATGCTGTGCTGTATACATTGATTTGTTGAAATTGTGGTTATGGGTGAGGTTCTAAACAGACACTGCAAGATAATAAAGGACTGACCTACTAACAGATCTAACAGTGGTGTGGCAAACACATACGTAACATCACCCAAAGCCTAATGAATTGTTTCACAATTTCATGAAAAACTTTTTTTTGTCTTCTGTCTGTATTATTTAACTTTAACAATACATTTTCCTTTATAAATTTATAAATGCTACAGTCTGAAATTTTTGTGCTGACGGTCAAACTAACATTGAACAGAAGTGTAGTTTTTCCAGATGTCATACTTACAAAATTTTGGAATTATAATGTTGCTGATGCCTCCTAATATTTATATGCCTTTGCATTTGGGTATCCTCATTAAAATCTTCTTTTGGAAGTGTCACCTGCTTAAGCATTGATTTACAAAATAATGCTAAGATATGTTCAATTTTAATTAAGATCTTCACTATTTTCCTGAATAGGAATCTCTGTCCCTGGTTTTAACTTGTAATACCCCATTTAACAAAGGATGCCTTCAATTGTACTTGGAGTACTTATGCAAGTTTTCACAGTTGGTTGCTGGGATCAGAGCTGTAAAAACAAAGATCAGGTGAAGATCCCTTCTTGAAACACAGTAGGATATGAGCCTCTATTTTTATTTGTAGTTCATAAGTCTGCTTATTAAATAGACAATAATCACTTTAATCAAATATATTTATATTTTTGGTGTCAAACAGCACACCTACATGGCTGCAGTGTGTGTGAATCTTCCTGCAGTACGTTCAGGTTTTGGCTTTCATTAGGCAGTAAGACATGTTGCCTGCAAAAATATCACACAACTTGAAGAGGAGACTCTAATTTCACATGGGAAATGTATTTCATCCCTCTTACATGACATCAAAATCATTGTGCCCTTAATCGTGACTGTGGAAATGAAAATACCAGGCCATAGGATTTGCAATTGCCTTGAGACATCCAGAGGAAATTCTGTAAGTTGCTTTAGTCTCTTTATTTTGCCTTGTCTGAAATCTGTCTGATTGTTGTTTGAGTTTCTAAGAGCAATTTTTAGTAGAAATGTCTGTTTCAATTGAAGTGCTCTAACAAGCTTTCTGGTCTCACTTGAGCAGTATAACAGAAGCCCCGAAACAACTGAGACATCTTTAGGTCTTAAATATTTGGTTTAAATATTCTATTAAATACTCAACAAGGTAAGACTTCCTTAAGCAGAGTTTAAAGACCACCCTGAGCCACGCCTCCTGCATTTACTTCTCCAATAAATCTGTCAGGACACTGACCAGCTGGGCTGCCAGATGTGCTCCTCCACATTTTGGGTGAGTAATCACTTGGGCCTGGGATCCACTGGACAAGCTATGCCTGAACCCATTTGCAGTTATTTTAGGTGACACACTAAAGTGGTCAGTGTAAGCTTAGAAGACTTTATCCAGCACTTTGACAGCATGCCAGAAGAAATTCCTTGGGATTCAGAGTCTAAGATTTAATTTCAATTAATTGTCAGGATGATGAATATTATTTATTCTACTCTAAGACTCATTTTAATCTAAAACATGGTCAGATGGGGTCAATGCAGGCAAAATTATATTTCTTCCTATGTAGAAGCCCATCTAGATATAATCCAGTTTGCTTTCCTGTCTCTAAATTCGGTCTGCAAGGGTAACAGAAATGGAGCTTGCAGCTGGCCTAGGACTCCCTTGCACTTGAACCTGATGTAATTAGGCAAGTCTATTTTCCCACTAAATAAAATTATTATAAACAACAATATTATGAATTGAAACTCCTCAAAGTTGTTAAATTCTGTCCAGTTTGGAAGAGGAGCTTTATCAGGCAGATCCTCAGCGAGGCAATGGAGCCCAGTGGGCAGAGTGCTGGACAAGGATTGAGAAATCTGACTTTTCTTCCAAACTCTCCTGACTTTTAAACGACCTTGAGCTGTCACTTCTCTGTGCTGCGGTTTCACAGTCTGTATGAGCAGGATAATAATCCTCCACAAAGGTTTTAGAGTTGCTGAAGGAAGGATCTGTATGAACACAACATTTCTTGCACTAGCCTGGGCTAGATGCAACTGTTAGAGGTGGTCAGGATTTGGTCAATTCCTCACCTAGTCCAGAAAATCTGAGAAATTTCTGTTGTTAGACTCCTTGCTTTCAGTTGTCTGTCAAAACACATTTTCATGTTAAAGGTCTTTCTTATCTTTCAGACCATTACAAAATATCTCTAGAAAATTTCATTTTATTTAGTTATGCATTAGTACTCACAGTTCATACTCCTGTTACTGGGAACTGCAAAGTGCCTCTCAGGATCATACAAATAATAACTTAACATGGATAATGTATCTTTGACCTAAAAAAGGAAAGAGTTTTGCAATATTATAATTAACATATGTGAGGAAAAAAATTATCTGTTAGTTTATGTTACAGGATATTTCAATTTGACTTTTAGTTTGAAAAATTCCCTTTGAAACAAAAATTCTTCTTTTTTTTCAAATTATATCCTGATTTTACACATTTTGTGTTAATATACAACAAGCTCCGTGCACAAAAAAGAACAGTCTACTTTCAAAACTGCTGAATGGTTTGACCTCAAGGGCATAGAAACTGTTGACTCATTGTTTTTACTGCATATAATATTAGTCCTTTGTCACATCCAGGGAATGACATCATCTTCTTCATTGTTAGCAGCAGGTTTGAATAACAGAAAAAGTGCAGCATTAGTTGTCTGCTGTGTTTGTTCTTAATAAATGAATGGATATCTGGTACCAAGAATCAGATTAGGGGTTTTGAGTAACATTTAGAACAAGTTTGTGCCCAGACCCTGCAAAGAGCTTTGCTCCTGGCCACCATCTGCAGGGCAGTTGAGCTGGCAGGAGCCCGGAGCCTGCAGAGGGAACATCACTGATGGTTCTGGCTGCTCCAAAGTGATAAGAGGAGGCAGGAAAGAAGAGACTAAGCACAGAATGAAACAGATCTGTTCTTCAAGGTCAACTTAATAAAAGGAATCCCTGCACTTCTGTGAATCATACTTCTCTGGAATCTAAATTTATGAAAAGTAATTATCTGAAAATAAGTCATCTCTAGGACACGCAAACAAAATGGGAACTGGTTATCTTCAAAATGCACCATTATAAGTATTTCATCCATTCCAAATTTTTATTCATGTCCATTAGTCTTCTACTCCCTCTAACTGAAGTATCTATGTCCTAGTCTCAGAGAGTTATTGCCTATCAGAAATATTTGGTTATATCTGCTTCATGGAAGAGGGATACATCATTAAAGAGAGTGGTCAGGCTGGTGGAAGTCCTCTTTGAGGTGATAGACCACCTTCTATGGCAAAGAAAATTTTAACTGTTGCTTGCTGAACAATACATATTCCCAGTGAAACAGAGTTTACTCAGGGAGAGATTCCTTGAGAGTCTGATAAAGTGCCAAATCCTAATCTGCATTACCCACTGCCTCTAAGTTTTCCCAGAAAAATGTGATTATTTAACTATAAAATTATACCTTTGTGGTTCCAAAAATATTTATGCTGAAGATAAGTTCCTGTTTTGAGAGAATGAATCAAACTGTACTTTGAAAAGCTGAAATCCATACAACTGTGAGAGAAGCACCCAGGCAGCAGGCTGGGAAAGCTGGAGGCAATGGGTTAAGGAATGCAGGATGGCTCAGTCACAGAGGTCCACATACCAAGGCTGGACTCAGGCAAGGGCTACACACATGGAAATACTTCTAGAATACCAGAGCCAAGAAAGGAAAAACAAGCCATGCTGTAAAAGATCAAATTCAGACCTGTTGGCTTGGAAGCAAAGGAGATCTCATGTGTTGACCTCTTCACTTGTGCAGGTAGAGACCTGCCTCTCATGTAAGTGGCTCACGTTGGAGCAGGTGTATCTATCCCAGTTCCTATCCCAAACTTATATCCCAATTTTCAGACTTATCTGTTATGAGAAGTAAGTATGCTACACCTTTTTCTTTATGTTTCATATGATTTTGCTATTTTTAGTTCCGGTCCAGAGTTCGTCTTCAATCAACATTTCCAAAAGGTCTCAAGTAGCATGAATTTTGGTGAGGCCAAATCACTTGATTTTCCCTTACCCTGTTTAGAAGAGGCTTTACTTGGACAAAAGCAGTAATGCCAGCCATTTCCCTTCATCCTTTAAAATTACTGGCCACCTCTAAAGAACTTGGCCTCTCTTTTGTGTCACTTTTTGACAACTCATTTGAGTTAAACAGGTTGCCATGGCCAAATTAAATGCTTGGGAAATGGACCATACAATTAATTTGCAATAGTAAGTTGTCTCAGCATCATTTCTCTTCCTCTCAAGGGGAATGCTGGCTCAAGCAAAAGAAAAGATTAACGTAATAAAAATATTCTAAAGACATCCTGTTAATTGTCCCAAGCTCAGATGGTATTGTGTATTCTTCTGTTGTGCATAGCCAGCAAACAGTGTAAAATCCAGAATTCCTTCCCACCATGAAAGCAGAGCTTCAGTGCTACAGGATAATCCCTGCCTTTCTGGAAAGCAGATGAAAATGTGGTGTGGCAGAGCTTTGCTTTGGGTTTCAGAGGTGAGCTCAAATTTGACCCATTTATGACTATAATAATAGGACTTGTTAATTTAGACACATCAGCAACTTTAATGGAGAGAATAAAGGTTTGTGTGAAAAAGGAAAATTGCAAGCAAAGAGCAAATCTGGGGAGAAAAAAATAATTTTTTTTTCCTCTGAATATGCAAATGAGGCCTCCTATGTTTGTTTGGGGACAGAAGACACTTGAGGTTTTAAATTCAGCCAAAACAGAAACTTTCATTTACAAATACATTTGCAGTGTTGACCTTGAATATCACATTAAGTGACGGCAAATCCCATAGGAAAATAAGTTAATATATCAAATAAAACTCAGAAATATTCACAAGTGGCTGAGTGAAGCAAAGCTTGCAGAAGAGTTAGATTAAACAAGAGCCTGTAATTCTCTATTTGCTCTAAAATGTCCTTAACAAGGACAAAGTCTGATTTTTGCTTATATGAAAATAGTCATAAAATATGTAAGAAAACACAGAATGTTGTTTGCTTCAGTTCCTGTAAACTAATCAGGCTGTATGATGAGT
This sequence comes from Dicrurus megarhynchus, assembly GCA_013399195.1. Classification (NCBI taxonomy): domain Eukaryota; kingdom Metazoa; phylum Chordata; class Aves; order Passeriformes; family Dicruridae; genus Dicrurus; species Dicrurus megarhynchus. The sequence continues at coordinate 183,018 of VXAD01013566.1, read as the reverse complement.
CTTCCTGTAAGTGGGAGCACTGCTGAATACTATGCATGAAACCCTGTTCCTCCCCTCATAAACAGCTCAAGCTTTGCCTATGTATTAGTGCAGAAAAATAAGTATTGACTTATTCACAAATTACTTTTTAGGCACTGGATTCCCAGAAATATATTTGTATAACAGCATTTAGAAGCAAGTGAATGTGTTAATAACCAGTTTTTCTTTCATTTTATGGCCTTAAAGACACTTTGATCTTATAAAATGACGTTTGTCATGTCAGCTCTGGTGTTCACTTCCTGCCTCTTCTTCTAAAATGAAATTTTTACATCAGTTCAATATATCCCTTTTCATTTTATTTCAGACTGCCAATTAAGATGTTTCTTAATATTTTATCAAACAAACGTGTTCCCTACAAGATGCTAACTTTGTTTTGGGTTGCTTTTTTATGTCTTTCCAGAATGAAGTATTTTGGATGTGGTACAGTTTGTTCACATGTCAAACATGGATTTTTTAATTCTGTCATTCCCCACAACAGTAAGGAGAGAAAATAAATCAGATGTTTTATCTGATTGTACTTTGATCAGGTTTTTCTCTGTTCTCAAAAAGAACAGCGTGGAGCTTCACTTGCTCCACAAAAAGCATTTTTAGCTCTGAAAATATTTCAAAGATATCTCAGGAAAGCCAGACCCAACACTTCGAGTTCTGCTCATCTTAAAAAAAGACTCACTGCTTTGCCATGGTCATAAATGACCATTTAGGACCTCCTGGTATTTAATCTCCACTACATTAACTGTTAGGAGGAGCCAAAATTGGACAGAATTTCACTTGCCATAATACTTCCTATCACTCTGCATCAGTGACATAAGTGGGTGATGAAAAATGTCTGTAACTGTGCTTCTGGATACATATTGATACATGGCAATCTAGGAAATACTGACACTGTGTGTGACACAGGTGGGAGAGATGTGGGAGCTTTCTCAGCAGGGAATTTTTCTGGGTTTGAAGTATAAATTGAAACTAAAAATGTTAGTGATTAAGTTCATGGTGGCCCTGGAAGTCTAGAGGTCGTGGGAGGGCTTGTGGCTTTTAACAGAAAAGGCAGAAAAGGTTGTGAGCAAAAAAGAAAATAATGCTGCCTTCCTTGTGTGATACTCTTGCTATAGGCAGAGGATGTTGCAGATTGTTCTGAACATTGAGTAATTCAAGAAAACAATACAACTGTGAAAACCCAAAAGTTAGGTTTCAACTGTTTTCCAACTCCTTTATTACCTTCTGAAATTATACTGCAAAGATCCAGAGCCTAGACCTGTGGGAAATCCCTAAAAAGTTTGAGGAAGACATTCTTCAAAATTATGTACCATTTAGTTTCCTCAGCATGGTGGAAACTAGATAGAGCTGTTCTGGCTCCCCTCAGTCTTTCCATTTATAGAAAGTACCCAATAACATATAAACCTTTTTGAAATGTTTGGGAGACTTCTCTGTGCTCCAGGGTAGCTGGTGTTCTCAATATTTATGATATGTATCCAAAATGGTTTCTCTTTTTTAGTGTCTCCAGTGCAAAATCATTACATTGCCAGAAATAAATTAAGCCTAACTTGTGGGGGAAAAAATTTGGATTTCATCGTGTGTTTCATATTGCACCATTATGAAAATAGTATATTAAATTCAAATACTTCAATTGTACCATTAGATGTTGTCATTATGTGGCTGGCTAATTGATAGGTTATTCAAATGAACATTATAATTTTAGACTTCTAAGAATCATCCATGTGAAGTATTTCCAAACTTCAGAGAAGTAAACTGGGTGTTAGGAAGGAAAAACATGTACTGAGAATATTTCCTAATGCATGTCACTGAAAAATCATTACATAACTGCCGTGTGCATTCCAGGACTTGGTGCAGTCTATTTTTAATACCCGGTATGAAAGAACTTCCTGCTACTTTTTCTCTTTAAAAGCTGCTTTGTGGTTCATTAGATCATGTTGTCAGGCCAAGTTTTCTGTTATCTGTAAACCTCGCTTTTTCTGCTTTTCTTTTTTAAAAAAGGGAAACTGTATCAGAAGGAAGAATGTGCTGAGCATAAGATACCTTCGAGAGTAAGGTACCTTGTGTAAGTGTTACAGTGGTCCCAGAACTAAGCACTGCCAGACCAGGCCTAGTCTTAAACCCAAAAACAAATCTAGACATAACAAACACGTACATATTTAAGAAAGGCAAAAGAATTTGTATGCCAAACAACAGCACCTAGCAAAAATTTTCAACTTTCTGTTTATGAAAGCAGATTTTTTTTTTAAATTAGAGTAGTTTTAATTTCATACTGATCTCCAGTGTTATCACAGGTCACCGTTTTGACCATAATATGAATAATCATGACCATTAGCATGAAGCATTTTGCTTAAATGCAATGAAAATTTTTCAAACACAGGCTATGCAAGATATTTCAGAATATTTTAACTGCAGAGAAAGTTTACAGCATTAGTGTAGTTTTGCTGTTAAAATCCTGGACAAACAGACTGATAGAGATGAGATGGCCACAGGGACCACCATTTTCACCTCCTCTGACTTCCTGCAAAACTAAGGCCACAGGACTTCCTGAATTAATTTCTTTTCAAGCAAGAACATACCATTTAGGCAATGGTTCAATCAAGTGACAGACAAACCACTAAATCTACTAAAAGTATTTAAAAGTATTAATTCTATAGACAAAAAACATTTGTACTTGCAAATTAACAGGCAGTCCATTGTACATTAGAAAGGGCTTCTGTGACTCTGTTACTTTCATCCCCAGAAGAGGAACGGGATGACAGTTTTCAGTGCCAAGCAGCACTCGGTGGTAATTGCTGTAACTCTTGCTGTGAACCTGCTCTGGAAGCCTCTGGCAGGGAGGCAGTGGAACGTGTCAGGCACAGGACTGGAACAGGTCATACCTCAGCTGCCCTCCCTGCCACCGCTCCCACAGCCACCAGCAGCGCCATGAAACGGAGCTTTCAGCATAGGGAGCAGCTCCTGAGTAGCCTCAGTTTTCATAGAAGGCAAACAGTCAACTGTGGGAGATGTGGAGCACTTTGGGGGACTGTTAGATGATGCTTTCCCTGGGGCTTGTCATGGTAAACTGCACTGACGAGGATATTTAGGAACCCCAAAGCTAACAAAATATTTGGACTTTGCTTTCTGTTGCTTTGACATTCTCCCACCAGAAGCAATTCCTTTCCCCCTTCACTCTGCTGTCTCTGTAAAGTTTCATCTTCACAGAATACTTTTGGATCATTTATTTCTGCGCTTTTGTAGATCTTTCCAGTTGGTTTTGTTGCCAAAGAGAGTGGTCCAGTCCTCAATCATAATGCTCCCAGTCTCAATTGAGCACACTCTCTTCTCCCTCTTCACATCAGAATGCTCTGGATTTATTTTCCTTTATTTTAATTTTTGTTTTCAGAGGAAATACATTCACCCAAAAAGGTGAAATCTGACTGAATTCTGCTTATTTCAACAAAGTTTCTATTAAGAAATTCATTGAAGGTCACTTAGAAGTCTTCCACTTCTCTGCTTAACCTTGTCCAGTGCTTCATAATAACATCTTGTTTTCAGTTGCTTGTCACTGTTTCGGCTGGTATTTTCCAAGCCAAGCGTCTGCCTCAGGTTTAAGTTTTGGCAGTTGCCAGCTAAACCACTGTAGTAATTTTCATGAACAAGGTTAAAAAAATATTTTGCCCATATTAAAAAATAGTAATCTGGTTGCTTCATTCAGAAGTGTTGGTATCCCCATTACAGAAGGAATTTGAAACGAAACACCATCACTGGTCCACTTTCATCCATGCACCTTTTAAGCAGCAACTTGGAATTTGGCAGTACCGCTGCTGTGGTCTCACAGATGTGCATCCAAATGTAAAAAAAGTTGTAAGACTTTAAAAAAGAATCTCGGTTTGCATGTGATTGGTTAAGAATGGTTTGCTTTTGTCATTTTGCTAAATTTTCCAAAGGCCAGCCCAAGCTGATGGAGCGAGCTCCGTGGTTGGTGGCTTTCACAGAGCAGCCGGGTACAGTCTGTGCTTGAGGCAGTGGGGACCACGAGTGCTCCTCCCTTCTTGTGAGATCTGGGTGCCTCTCCTGTGTGCATCACCTCCCTTTCTCCTGCTGCTGAGAAAAGGAGGATGGGTCACAAAGGTGGAAGAGTTTGGGAGGAGGCCTGCAACCAGGGAGCAGAAAGGGAGAGGAAGGAGGAGATGAAGACAGCAGAGTCCAAGGAGACAACAATTACTGACCAGTAATAATTCTCCTAGGACATCAGTGACAGAAATCAGTTGTGGAAGCAGTTCTGCATGACAAGGAAAAAAAAAAGATTATACATGTTTACATAAAGAGATTCTGCTAGGCAGTGGGAAGGCGTATGGTATATTAGGTAAGGAGGCTAATAAGCATCATGGAGATAAAGATAAGATGCCAGCGAAAGTAATTACGAAAAAATAAGAGGGTGGATGTGCAGATGAAACAAGGGAAACTAGGAGATGAAAATAGAGTGTGAAGTATGTGAGAAGGCAGGAGCCAGGGAATGGAGAGCTGGATAAACACAGTGTGGAAGAGAAAGAGTTGGGAGTTACCTTAAACAGCACAGAGGAGAAAAAGAAGGCAGGAGCCAGGCAGAAGAAAGAGCATCAAGGGAAAGAAAGGGTGTGACTACAGACTGAACTCTGAGACTAGGGTGATTTTCTGAGTCAGACATAAATGCAAATTGTGATTTATCTGTAATGGTATAGGAACAGGAATCAGGTATGACTAACATCTATAGCCACATTTTCTTTTCTTGTTAGAGATCTTTATCGCATATTCTGGATGTCCTGAGCCAGAGCCCTGGAGTTAAGGTGACCGCATGTCATTATCTGTTTATTTTTCAGGCTTCCTCTCTCTGATTTTGTTAACAAACATTCAAGTGCCTAAAGTACGATATACGGCTTTTTTTAACCACAGTAAAAAGTATTTCTGCAAAATACATTTGAAAATGCTACAAGTAATTTTGAAATTATAGGTAGGGCTGCCAGCAGTGTTTGTCACTGGCAGAGCAAAGCAAGGCCCTGCATTCGGCTCGATGGCCTTTCACTGTGGGTGTTTGTCCTCTAAGAGGGCTTGCACCATCCCCATTACATTGTGTGTAATTCATCACAGGGGTCAGCAGTGCTGCCTTGGCAATTTTACCTCCCACTAGCCAGGAACACTGCCTGGAGACACAGGAACAGAGAGTGGGAGAGGGCTGGGTGCTGCCCACAGGCAAAGCAGAGGTGGAGGTCACCGAGCAGCAGCTGGGAGGGCTGCCCCGTGGTGCTGCTGGAGCTGCAGAGACACCAGTTCTATTCCTCCAGTGGCAAAGCAGGGGGAAACACTGAAATTTGCCCCTATCATGGTGATTCAGCTTGCAAGCATTTGCCATTTATGTTAAAGAAATTCCAATTTTTTTAATATAAATGGCAAATGCTTTCCCACAAGCAGCATGTTCGGTCTGTCACATTTTCTGCAAGCTGAAGGCAGGCTTTGCAGAACTGAGCTTTACTTTCCTTTTGAGAATGAAAGCAGCACTGCTGTCAGAAGGTTGAGTTGTTGGTGTGTATCAGGTGATAGAAAAAATTAGTCTGCACATGGTCTGACATACTTTTTTAATATATACTTGGAAGCTGCAAGTGTTGATTTGCTGTCTATGTATGTTTGTCATACTGCTAGCTTAAATCCACAAATTACACTTCTAATAACAACTCCTAGGGGTAAGGTTGCTGTTACTGCTTGGTTCCTCCTAAAGATTAAACAGAGTTAAAAGTTGGTACATTGACCTATTGCTTCTTGAGGCAGATCTCTGTTCAAATTCTGACCTACGTCCCAGCTAAAAATGTGTTCAATCTTTTCTTAATTTGTACTAGATACTTCTGTACATTACAAAACTGTCTCGCAATTTGGCAAATTAAGTTGTCTGTGGTTAGCTCTGGAATTGCAGAGATATTGCAGTGCACTGCAGCATTGCATAATGAGGCTCCCCAGACTTTCCTTACTCGAGTGAGTAACAGCAATTCTTATCTCTAGCGAGCATCAGATTCATCCCATTTTTGAGAAAAGAATTAGTATCAAATATACGATGGGCATGTTATGCCTTGTGGCTGCAATGTTGTTTCAATTAACTTCCCTGAATATACCACAATGAAAAGTGTCAGCTTTTTGCCTCAGAGGCCTATAATTAGATTAAATGAATACTGTTAATTATCTACTACCTTCTTTACACAAAACAGTATGTTTCCATAAATTAAAATGCTCGTACAGGAAGGAAATTGTTGTTCTCTCCAATACATGCGTACAGTGCTGGATTGTGAATACTGTGACTGTATCACAGTGTAGCACAGCTCTTTGTCTGCAACCCTTATTTTACAGGAGCTAAAACAAATTACATCTGAAAAATCCACAGATATCACACTATTTAAAGCATATATGTTGGTGCAAGGAGGTGATAATTCTAAGTGTTACAGTGCTCATGAAGCAAATACACTTTTCTCTTTAACAGATGTTCTCTATAAAATTCTCTTAGAGAGATTAAATACAGCTTTGTTTGTGTACCTACAGTCACACCCTCAAGGACTATGTTATGTACAGAGAGAAAACTGCTTTTTCTAGCAGAGTGTACTTCTCCTTTCAGAAAATTTTAAAAAGTCCATTCTGTAAGAAGCATTTACAATTAGCAGCTTGGTTTCCAGGCCTGTGCATATTCCAGCTAGTGTAGACTGAAAACCTCCTCTGCCTGTTCTCCAGCATTACTAGATGCAAGCAAAAGTTCCTGACTGATCAATTTGCTGCCATCCTGGCATGCCTGATTTGGAAGTGCAGATTTTCAAATGGTGGTACATCACCTCTAGGGTAACATATCTGAAGCAGAAAGTACTCTTTTTGATTTGACAAAGTGTATCCCAATGTCCCTATTTCCATCAGAATAGATGTTAATAACTTCAGGCCTGAACATGCGATCCTCCCTCACCAGAAAATTACAATTAACTTTAGCAGAAGCCCTCATTCCAGCCTGCAATATACTCCACATATAAATGTGATCCGTACCCAGGATTGCTCTTGTGTTTCATTAAGGTCAAACCCTGAAAAGCTTTTGAATACTCAGTGTTCCTACAAGGCATCGCGTTTTACTGTGGTTTGTGCTGTGCATCTTTTCCTTTAAATGTTCATTAGCTCCGTATATAAAAGTGTTCATTGAAATATCATTGTGCTGGTAATAATCTTAATATTGAGGAGTGAAGAGGGCTGTGTTGCAATATAAATGCTGCTCCGTTTCCTGCTCTCAGGGTGTAACAGGAGAAAGAAAGACCATCTTGATAGGCACTATCTGCTGAAGGAAAACTTTCACAGGAGCTGTGAATCAGCTTTAACCTTTTAGTGGCTGCATTGTGAAGAAAATGTTTCAAGCTTCCTAGCCAGAATTAGGCTTCTTTAATTTAAAAGACTCATAAATGCTAGTGGCCCTTATAATTACTGCTACAAATATCAGAAAACAGTTACAGAGGAACAATGAAATGTAACTGGAAACATGGTTCAGTGGTCTTGTACTTCCCTGAAAAGCTGATTATACTTTTGGCTGATTCAGTTTCTTTCAGAGGGAATTTACCCTTTCTGGCAGTTTGAGTCTGGTTGCACTAACGGCACAAAATGCATCTGGGGATGAGGAAATTGGCTCGGGGTCCTGTGTGTGTCAAACCAAATTTTGCCAAGCTCTAGATTTTGTCTTTTAGCCCCTGAGTACCCCTTGTTTTGTCAGATTCATAAGCCATTTTAACACTAGTTTAAAAATAGAGCCATTTCATTTGTTCTTTTGCAGGTGCCTTGCCCAATTCCCTGCTTTCCCTGCATGACTTATCTTGTAGGATAAGCACTAATGAAAGGTCAAGGTTATTCTGAAGTATCCAGCATAGAAGAGTTCTCTTCCTCGTAGGTCCTTAAGCTGAACTTCGCACAATTACAACTGATACTGTGCTGAAAGGTAACTCAAACAGGGGAAAAGTACAAAATGACAAGCACGAACCTTTGGCACTGTAAAATGTCCCCGGTGATTTGTACTTAGTGCTTCTTCAAAACGCAGAAGCCATTTTACCACTCAGAGCCATGGCAGAAGTGAATTACTATTTTTTTCCAAGTGAGGCTCTGTAAATTAGGGCTGCAGAGCCAGGCTTGGCACATCTGGCTCTCAGAATTGTGCCATGTACTTTACATCCGAAGATAATTTTCTCGCCTCTGTGACACAGAAACCAAGAAGCGTGGATTTTTCCTCCCCCCTCTCTCGCCTGTCTGATTTTCAAATGGTCATGAAAAGGTCATGAAAAGCTCCCGCTGGGGGGTACACCTTGCTACCCATTTTTTTAAGGAAACCTGGAGACAAACCTTCTTGGTTTTGCCTTCTAGCGTGAGCTGTGCTGGGAGAAGATGCTTCTGCATCCCTGGACGCGGGGCTGGGGGAGGAGAGCCCGGCGCAGCAGCGGGAGCCCCGCCGCCGCCGCCGCCCGGCAGCGGCCACAAAGATGTGTTAGAAACATCCCCCCGGCAAGACGTGGGTCCCTTCTCTGTACTCACTGCGGCTGCGAAAGCACCGGAGTTACGCTGAGGAGACTCCAGTCCCGGCTCCGGGGAGAGGGAGGAAAGGGAGNCGGCCCCGCGCCCGGGCGCTCCCCGGGGGCCGCCCGACCTGCCCGCACCTCGGCCCGCGCGACCCTCCCTCCTCCCCGGGGACCCCGGCAGAGTCCTCCGGGAGCACCGACATTTTGAGTGCCTGTGTGGTGGGGCAGGCTGTGCTGAGAGCCGGTGAGAAATCTTTCTTTCTCTCGCTGTCCTTCTTTCTCCTTTTTTTTTTTT
>VXAD01013566.1:114946-161376 GCA_013399195.1 Dicrurus megarhynchus | reverse complement strand
CTGCCCGCTCCCGGCCCCGCGCCCGGCCCGCCGCTCTCCTGCCTCCTCCCCTCCTCGGCCTCGGGAGGGGCAGCCCGGGGGCGCCGCGGAAGCCCGAGCGCAGCGCGGCGCCTCCATGAGCTCCTGAGCTCCCACCCTGCCCCGTCCTCCCCGCGGCAGCGGCTCCAGGTGCGCGGGTCCGAGCAGAGCCGGGACGCAGCTGGCTGCAATGGCGTCCAACATGGACCGAGAAATGATATTGGCTGATTTCCAGGTAAATTTCAAGCCGCCGCCGCACAGCCGTGGCCTCTCGCTGCTTTTCTCTTTCTCCTCCTTGCTGTGCTGCTTGTTCTTTGTAGGGAGGTCCTGGGTGGTGGGTGTGAAGCCCACCCTCTGAAGCCTCCGCTCTCGCTTTCCTTCTTTTTTATTTGTCAGAAATGGGGAGCGTGTGCCCTCTTTCAAGGTACGTGAGCAAAATATCTTCTTTAACTTAAAGAGTTTCAGTTTTTAATTAATGAAAAAAACCTTTTTCATCCACTTTGCTTGTTCCTATCCTTTGCAACCACCCAGGCCCTGGGACAGCTGTGAGGCAGCTCACTTGGAAGAGGCAAATACCAGGGAGGATACAAAACTCACCAGTCCTCATGATTTGTCACAGTGTTTGTAGTGAATCACTTGCTGGTACTACAAATTAGTGCTGAGCAGAGGTGTTTCCATTCCAGCATCAACACTAAACTTCATGGTTGCCTCAGCCTATGACTGTTGTGATGACGGTAAAACTCTTCCCACCCCATTCCAAACAACAACGTGTTTGTGTAGAAGGGAGGAAATGCTCTTCAAAGTTGTTTGTTACCTTTCCTTCTCTCTACAAAAGGGTTGTAATTTAACTTCAGACTTCTAAATCTTATCCCCAGAATAAAGTATTTCTGTAAGTAAAAGTGATGTGTTTAGGTGCATATCTTGTTTCATAATATTGTTTGGTTTTATATTGTTTTTCTAAGACCAAGTAAACAAAAAGTGGAGGATACCTGCATTTGAAATAGTGGAGGGAGCCAAACACATCCTGGAAGGGAATCAGATAATATTTGAATATATTTTTTTGATATTTGCTTTTCAATCCATGGGGTTTTTTTAAAGCTCTGTCCATTTGCAGTGGTTGTTCTTATATGGATAGGCTCCTGGGTATTCTTGGATTGATTTGTAAAACTGCCATCTATATGTTCAGCTTCTTAAAAGACTGTTTTCCACCTGTTAGCAGAGAAACTATTTCATTTAGTTAAAAAGGAAAAAAAGTAATCCCTCCATTCACTCTGCGTGTATTTCTTTGAAGCTACAGGTAGGATGACTGTAGTGTGCATTATGTAATTCCTCTGTTGCAAAAGGTATCTGGTATCTCACTGATGTAACACATGGAGTTCCCAGCTGACAACAGGGAATTGCCAGCCCTTTCTGTACCCCACTATCTTACACCCATGTTCATTAAAATGCTTAACAGATGTTACTATATTGATACTACTTTGTTGTGCTTGGAGATACTTTTGTGTATGTAAGGGATGGCATCCCAATTTTGGGGCTGGGATTTCATAAAGGAGTTTTTCCAGGAACAGCACGCTGTGTGAAAGGAAACTGGGACCCCAATTCTGCATTCATACCAGTGGGGACAGATTCTTATGAAATCCCACATTATTATGTGAACTTACAATCAGGAATCCCAGATGATGAAATTAGTGGCTGGTGAATGTAAGATTATTTGTTTAATAGAGTTTTCAATACAGATTTACACTTTCCAAGTGTTTTATGCTATTTTGCAGTATTGTTGTGCTTGGATTTTGAAACCATTAATAAAAGTATAAGAGCTACTGCAGTGTTTGGTACCACGAAGACAAGTAAGTATCCTTGCAAACTTGCAGGTGGGTGGTGGAGTCACAAAAACCAGTTTTAGATCAAGGGTGGATGATATAATGTGTCTGAACCTAGGACACAGGAAGTATTTTATCACATACCAATCCTTACTTTAAAAGAACCCAAACCTTTTCCTCTTGTATTTCAGCAGACAGCTTTGTTTTTCTGTTTGTATTTCTTTTTAAAGATAATATTAAGTGTCTACCCAATTTTGAAGCACTGAACTGTTAATTGTCATGCTGTTAAAGCTTCAGATTAGTAAAGGACAATGCCAGTCATTATTAGGCCTCGTATCTTTAGACTGTTACAAAACAGTAAAGGTTTTTTGGTCTTTTAAATACTAGATGGAATTTGCAACTCATTCACTAAGAATTTAAATGGAAAAGAAAACATTATGTGCAAAGTAATTCTGCATGATTTCCGTTCTATATTTTCTGTACCTTTTAATTAATAAATATGTTTCTCAGAGTTCTGCTGCCATCTTCTATGTTTGTGTGAGGTATGTTGTTGAAGAATGTTTCACTCAGTGAAAATTTAAAAAGCAATTCTTTGTAGCTTAGTTCAGCTAATCTTTAGTGAATTAAATTGGGAGGGAAACTTCCATCACCATTTCACCCTCACCTTTCCCAAGTTATATTTAATGGGGATAGAGTTGTGATCTTTAAATTTCTAGAAGTTGAAAGGGTTTTCTCTCCCCATTAAAATAATAATCAGGGAAATTGTAATGATGGTGATACTTCATGCTTTTGTGAAGCTTTCATGGATTTATTTTGTATCTTCCGAAGTCATTAGGGATTTTGTCATGGGTTTCAGCTAGAGCAGGAACTTGTATTGCATTTGGTTTTTTTCTTTTTAGCTTTGATTGTAGTAACAGATTACTTCTGCATTTGGAGGTACTAAAGAGAAATACTTTAAAAGAAGTATTTGTAGATATATATACACACACACATATACATAAATCCATGGAATTTTATGAAATACTTTAAGTATAGTGTAAAACACAGTGAGTGATCTACCAAAATATTTTTGCGTTATGTATTAAAACAATTTGAGCCTGTTCTGTGTGGTTTATAATTATTTTCTTTTCCTCTCCTTTTTAATGAGGCTACTGTGTGCTACCCAAGGAGCACAAAATGCGTATTCATGCACGTGGGCTGTATAAGCAACCTGCCTAACTTTTCCTTCTTAGGGCCACACTTAGGAAAGATTATGCAGAAGCTGTGCTTTGTGCATGAGTAGTGTGATTGTTTTCAGTGGAAGTAGCTGATGTGGAGTTCAGCACACAAACAAGTTTTAGCTTTTTTACTAAATGCAATTCAGAACTTCTCCACAAAGTGTCATTGGCATAAAGGAAAAACTCCATAGGAAAAAACACAACAGCTTGTGTTTGTAGCATAAATTCTTCAAAAACGTAGCTGCATGTGAATTGGTAAAAGAGTGATGCTGCAACATACTTCATATACTGGGGGAAATAAGGGCATATAATTTCTACCAAGTTTTTAACAACTGTTCTATTGTTTGTCGTGTTTATCTGCAAAGTGTTCTTCCATCTTCAGTGGCGTACCCAGGTACTCACATGGTACAAATGTACTCATGATCTCTTGCAGTTTGGGATCTACTTTGCACTGTAAAGAAAACAGAATTTTTTTTTTTTTTAAATTGTGAAATTGAGTTGCTCAGAGCTTCATTTAATTGGCATAGATTGGTTTTCATTCCCAAAGTTTGAATATTAGCAGAAGTGTCAGATGTTTCTGCACACTAGCACTTTTGCTTTTGTTTTTACAGCTTCACTTAGGATTGGAACTAAAATTAGGAAGAATATCTTTTTGTCCTTATAAGCAATGTCCACCTATAGGACCACTTTATTCATGCTGTGTGGTTGTCCTCACAACAATCCTAAATGTAGAGTGGGCCTAAGGGTTGCAGTGTTGTGGGAGTTGCCAGCTCCTGTGTGTCCATATATTACAAGAATATCTGGCACATGGAGCTTCAGGAGGAAATTTTTCAAAGAATTCACATTTTTCATTGGCCAAATAAATAAGTAGCTCAGGATTTGGTCAGGGTGGGAGGATTTCAGAGTGAAATGGCAGAATTCAAAAATCCTTGCTTTCATTGAGACAATGGATTTCTAGTAGTTTTCTTCTTCCCTCTTTCATCTATGTTCATTGTGAAATCAAGGTATGTGCTTTATTTTTTCCTTTTCCAAATTTTTTTTTACCTGGATAATAGACTACTTTTGTGTGATTCACACACTTGTGTATAAAAATGTCTTTTTTTTTTTTTTTTAAAACTTCAATTATGTGTCAACCTCTTTCATATAAACAGGTTTGTGGGAGGAGCAAGGGGAAACTGGGAAGGAAGAACCTCATTGCCATCAGTTGCAGAAAAGTGAGAAAGCATGCTAAATGATCATGTTTTAAATTATAAAATTGACTGTGACAGTGATACATCAGTTTATTATTTTTTGTTTTGTTTGTTTCTGAAGAATTAATTGTAATTCAAACTACTTGTTTCCTTCTGGAATGGCGAAAATTAAAGAAACTGGAGAATCTTTTCACCTGGAGGTTAACACAGTGCTGTTAAATAACTGAAAAGATAAAAGTTTTTTCTTTGGGTTTGGTTTGGGTTTTTTTTGTTCTTGTCTGCTTCAGCCCTGTAGAAGTTTATCTCAGTTGTGCACACAGTTTTCACTGTCTAACAGTCTGTGTGCAGAATTTATATGTGTGTTCTTATTTTTTTAAGGGTGCTAAGTGAGCATTGCTTTCTTCTGTGAATGTTGGCATGGTGGCTCAGGTTTTCTGTAATGTGGAGTTATTGCTAGTGTAAAAATTTGATGGGTGGAAAAGGTAGGCAGATACAGGAATAGCTTTAAGTCAGTACCGTTGATTCTGGCCCTGGTCTGTGACTTACAGTGGGGTCTGGAAAGTGTTTCAAACATTTCTGTAAGGATAAACCACTCACTGTGGGTTCTGAACTAATCTCAGAGTTGATGTGCTTAATACTGACTTCTGAAAGAAAAAGACATGTTTTGTCATTCAGGCACTGGGGCAGAAAGGGCTGTTCTTGCTTTCTTTGCAGGCTTTCAGTGGAGTGTTTGGGAATTTGGAACAAGGTCCTCAACAAAAGACAGGTGCTGAAGAGAGTTCCAGTCGTAGTTTAAACATAAGCTGGAGGACATTTTCCAAAGATTTAAATTTCTTGGAGGCCTACATTTTCATCAGAAAATAAATGTCTGGGTTTACATGTGTTCAGATCTGTTTGACTTTAAAACCTCAGCCTTGCTCAAACCACAACCCACTTCTGTGTGGCCTCTCTGTAGAATGTAGAGTGCAATGGGTGCTGAACTAAGCTCTGCAGCTCTCTCCAGAGCAGCTGGAAGGAAATCCAGTGCTCTAGAGATTGGAAATCAGGGTTTGGGATAGACAGGTTTGTTTACTCATACCCTCCTACTGGGTATCTTTAGTTAAAGGTGGGCTCTGCTGGGTTTCTAATAGTCAGGTGCCCAGATGCTCATCACTGCTTCAGCTGACCTGTTTCAGTGGATATAGGTTACTGTATCTTTAGCTAAATTTTAAAATAGATAACAGGACTGTTTTTCAGTGTAAAAAAAGAGGCCTTTAGGACACTGTAGGATGTTGAAGTTCATACTTAGGAGGCCTGTTAATTTGCATTTTGATTAGAATTCCTTTTAATCCTTGTTGGATTTTATCACACTATAATTTTGTGCGCTACACAGTCAGTAACACCTTTGGAACTGGTAGTTGGACCTCTTGGTTTGGAACACGATTGGTTTTGTTTGCTGTAAATGGCCTTAGGGCCAAGAGACATGATAAAAACATACTCCATGCTTAGGGTGTTCTGGCTTGGTTATTGCCATTTTCATTGTCTGCTACCAATCACTTCTGCCATCACTTCTATTAATTTATTCTTTGTGGGGTTTTGGAGTTTCATTTCTTTAGATATGTTAAGGCTCAGTTGTCATCCCAAAGTTCAGGTTCATGAGAACAAGGCTAATTTGATTTACTGGCCTTTAAACTGAAGGTGAAGTGGGTTCCAGAGTCGCAAATAAGAAGTTGGAGTAAGAGTGGTGTCCTTTTAGAAACACAACTTGGATATTCCCATTGATAGCTGTTCATGGAAAAGCCAGTTAATTTCTGCTATGTAAGGGCAGATAGTTAATTAGAAATACTAACTGAGATTTATAGAGAAGAAAGAGGATACTGTGGTTTGTGTGCATTACACCCCTGCTGTAGGAACCTAAATAATTTACCACTGGAGCACCAATTTGTCTTTAGAAATAGGTTTATTCTGGTTTTTTCATTCAATTACCTTGAAAAGACTCTTCACATCATAGTAATCATGTCACCATTTCCATCAGCCCATTCATATAGGTATTTGGGTTAGTAGGTCACTGAAACAGATTGAGAGGTGGTAGCTGTAGGATCCTTTTTCAAATGCCATGACAACCAGTACTAATTATAATATTGAAATTATTAGTTATATGTATTCCCAAAGGCTAGGAATGGGCTTTCATTGAAAGATAATGTGAAAATTATTTGTCTATTGAAAATACCACGTGGCTAATATATCTTGGTAAGCAAGGATCATTTAGAGTAAACCTTACACTTTACACTTAGTTAGTTCATATTTTTGTGTGGAAAGAGGTGTGGGAGGGGATGAGCATTTGAGCCGTTTGCTACATGTCTTAAGGGGCCTTGAGAATTTCCCATCTTGAGAATATTGTATTGGAGCTGGAAAGCCTGAAAGGGTAGAGTTTTCCTCTCTGTTGGGGCAGTTCTTACGGTTCAGTTACCATGGCAAGCCTAGTTTTCATACACTTCCATAACTAGAAGCACAAGTTAGCTTTTTAAAGGAACTACCTGGCGTATCTTTGCTAGGATTTCATATTTTTCTAGTCAGTGAATAAATTTGTGCTTATGTGGGGCAGCCATTAGATGAGTCCTTTCCTTTAACTACTGTAAGAACTAGGAGAAAAGGCCTGGGGAAGTACCTAACATTTTACTCTTCCCCCATTATTTGGATGGAAGGAAATGACATGCTTACTGGCTGGATTGATACCTACTAATTAAGCCCGTTTTTTAGAGTTGACTCGTTAATGTGCAATTGTAAAAAGAAACTGCTCAAAGAGGAAATCAAAGCCCTCATGTATGCATGACATGTTGTTTGGTCTATCGAAATAATCATCTACGGTCCTCTGTGTCTGACTGGTTGAGCAGGTCTTTGTTCCACAGCAGTAGTTATGCTTTCAAAAGATAATTCATTAAAGCTGAAGTTTTTGAGAGACATTTTGAAACTAGAACAGAGTACGTTAGCCCTTGGGTTATTTTATATAAGTTTCATATTTTATCGCAGGAAACAATTTGTAAAGACGAGAACACTGAAACTGAGTCACTTCTATTATTTTTTTTTTCTAAAGGTCAGGTTGTTTGTGTGAGCAAATACCAAAGGTGCCATATCAGCTCAGATCGAAGACCCAGCTGGCCTAATGTCTCTTCTACAGCAGTGGCTGGTCCTTAGGAAAGAGCTGAAAGAAACAGAATGCGAATGGATTTGCCTCATCCTAGTTTCTGGAAGTCAGCATTTTGAAAGCTTGATGATGGGGTTTGTTGTAAAACTTTGGAAATAAACTGTGTCAGCTTGAGTTAGTCTTGTGTTCTCCAGCTGACTGAGTTCTTGAGAGACATTTGAGTAGTTCTGTGATATGTGAGTTTGCTCTATAAAAGCTGTGTTCACTTTTCCTCAATGTGTTGTATACGTGTACATACGAAGTCTATTTTATATCTTTTATTGGAATTTCTGCTGTTTCTTATTAGTACAGAAGTCAAATATGAACTGTAGAAAACTTAACCCCTTCTGCTTTGCACCACAAAAAGCTAATGTCAGCACTGTGGGAATGTGGTGTTGATTTCACCTTTAATCAAGACTGATTTAAAGAGGAGTCTGCTGTGAAAAACTTGTATTTAAGTTCCTTTAAAATTTGGGGACTCCCACAAGTGTAGTGGTTTGTTCTATATGTCTCTGCTGACATTTTAGGATGAGAGTATTTTCTGTACAGATCAGCTGTGTTACAGGAATGGTCCCAAAGTTCTTCAGTAGTGGGTATCAGTGCGCAGAATTCATGTAGCTTTTGTGATATGCCCTTGCCTTCTTTGAATACTTCTCTACTGTTTTCTTCCTTTGGTCCCACTGACTCACTGTCAGGCTTTCTTGTCCTGATGCTTTTAAAAGCTTATATAATTTTAATGTCTTTAGAAAACTGTTGGTGGGTGTGGTGTGGGTTGTTTGTTTGTTTTTCTTTTCAGTCCTTGTTGGCCTGTGTTATTGGTATGACCTGTGCTTGGAGTTTGAATGTCCTTCTGTTTCCCTGCTCTGGCTGCCTGTTGGTTTTGGCTGGGGTAGGGTTAATTTTCTTCCCAGTGGCTGTTATGGGGCTATGCTTTGGATTTATGCTGAACACAGAGGTGATAATAAGGAGATGTTTTTGTTACTGCTGGGCAGGGTTTGCACAGAGCCAAGGCCTTTTCTGCTTCTTGTACTGCCACACTGGGAAGGGGGCTGGGGGTGCACAGGAAGTTGGGAGGAGACACAGAGAGCCCAACTGGGGACAGAGAGCCCAAACTGACCAAAGGGATTTTCCAGACCATGTGACATCATGCTTGTTATATAAAGTGGGGGTGAAGAAAGAGGAAAAGAGGATCTTTGGAGTGATGATGTTTGTCTTCCCAAGTAACTTTTACATGTGGTGGGGCCCCGTTGTCCTGGAGGTGGCTGAACACCTGCCTGCCCATGGAAAGCAGGGAATTATTTTCTTGTTTTGCTTTGCTTGTATGGGTGACTTTTTCTTTGCCTATTGAACTGTCTTTATCTCAAACCATGAGTTTTCCAGCTTTTACCCTTCTGATTATCTCCCTTGTCCCACTGCTGGGGCAGTGAGTGAGCAGTTCCATGGGGCTTGGCTGCTGGCTGGAATTAAACCAGGCCAGTGCCTTTTCCACATTTTGAAGAATGTGTCTGTTCCTTGCTGTCTTGTTCTTCACAAAAAATTAAAAAGAGTGTGGAATGCTGACTAAAATATTTCATGTATGGATTAGTACTCTTCCTTTGTGTGCTTATCTAGAAAGTGGCTTTTATTTATTCTTGAGTTGTTTTTAAAGTTCTGCTGCTTTTGAGACAATGAGGAGAAAGGAGATGAGTGCAAATGTGTCCTAAGTGTTTGTTAGATCCATACAACTATTTTCTTTTTTCCATCAATTTTTCTTATGTGATACTGTAAGGGCAGAATGATTCAGGAAGTCTTGGGGTTTTGCCTTCACTAACATACTTAATAAAAGTATTAAACAAACACAGAAACGTTGGAGTAATCCTAACTAAAACATTTTTTGTAGTTGTTGGGTAAAGGCTGTCTTCAGTCCTCAGGAAAGACAAATGGGTTTGGTAGTGTAGAGTACTAATTAATGGGTACTGACTTTTGGTTTGTTTTTTAATTCTGTTTGACCACTGCTCTTTGTATGTAGTGTGTGTGGCTTAAACACTGGAGTGTTAGCATGGGGCTTGGGAGGCTTGACTTCATGTCTTGGCTCAGCTCATGGGCTTCCTAGGGATCTGTCTTCGTGGTATTCTGGAATCAGAATTTGCTCCAGAGTCTTGAGAGAGTTCACAGTCTGCTGGAATCCATTTGAAAGTGGTTAGTGTGGTGCTGAGTGAGTTAGTTCTGCTGAGAAGTGGTTAGAGCTTCATGCTACCAGTTTAGACTTTGTCCCCAGCTTGCTTTGTTTGGAAGGCTTGCAGTCATCTCAGAGCGTGGGCAAAGTTCACTCCTGTCTGCTTGGTAGCTATAGGTTGAAATGTCTTTTGTGACCTTCAGAAATACTATTTTTTCTTCTTCCCCCTTCTTCCCCCCTTGCTTTGCTTAAGGGGATGCTCAAACAGTAGAATGATGAAACTTGTAAATAGTTGGGTGTGGGAGTTGAAATGCGTTGGGCAAACTTTATCCTGGCATATTTGCCTAAAACCCTTTCTTGATTTCTGATGCTGGTAAGTAAATTAGCTTGTTTTGCTAAACGAACAGCTGGTGAATCTGCTTAATTTTTACCAGATGGTCTTCTGAGTTACGTAAAAACAGAGAAGCATTCTTATCTCTTCAGTTAGAAGCTTGCAGTAGGTGACCTTTCAGTCTGTGTCTTGGTCGATATGCCTGGATGTTGTTTTTTAAATGTTTGTCTGAAACAGAAGTTAAAGTTAATTTAATAACCATGGATGACTCATATTAAGAACAGTCTCTGTACACCAGTAGGGTTGTTGCAAGGTTAGAACGAGCAGGGATGCCACAGAGGGGTGTAGCTGATGTAGTCTGTGGAGGTGGTCCTGAGACAAGGTGGGACTCTGGGATGAGAAGAACTGAGGTACCAAAAAATCTCAGTTGTGAGTATCTGAATGTGCTGCATCTCTTGATAGCCCAGCAGGGAGTTACACAGGCACCCTAAATTTGATACTATGGTACTAAAGCCTTTGCTTGCTTGGCTGGGTATATTGACTTAACTTCACCTGTTTTGGGGGAAGAAGTGTTGCACTGTGTTTCAGGAGTTTTGAAGTAATCACCATTGCAACAGTGTATGTGTGAATTCAAAGAAAATTTTCTGACTTTTTAATATGTCATGGGTGAATTAGTGTCCTAAATCTTTCCGGGTTTGAGTGGACTTCTAGCAGCTACAAACTGGTATACCCTTAGTTCTTTATAGACATGATAATTATCCTTGATTACTGAGCCATTCTCCTCATAATGGACAGGAAAAGGAAGCAAAGCACTATGTTTGACTCTAGAAAGAGGAAACTCAGGGTTGGGTTGTTTAAAAATTTTGCATCCAGAAACCTGGTTTTTGTTAGGAATGCTTGGAAAGGGAATTAAGTATTTTTCTAGAAGAAGTAGTAGCCACATAGTGGGCTGCACTAGTGTTCCAGAAGCCTAAGGGAGGCCATTCTTTCACGTTGTTCTGGTGAGACCACTGCTACCAGGAGTGCTGTGTTCAGTATCAGTCACTCCATTAACAAAGCAGAGCAGGTCCGGTGAAGGGTTACCTAGGAAGGGAGGAGGCTGGAGCACTTATGTGTGAAAGGTGATGTTAAGAGAGCTGGCTTTGTGTAGCCTGGGAGAGAAGGCTACAGGAGGATCTAGTTGCTGTCTCCAGCTGTACAGTGGGTGATAACAGACAATACAGAATCAAATTTCTCTTGGAGTTGCAGTCTGAGGGTGAGAGGCAGTAGATATAGGTTACAGCTTGGGAAATTATAATTAAATGTAAGGAAAAACAATTCTCGGTGAAGGTGGTGAAGCACTGGAACAAACTGCCCAGAGAGGCTGTAGACTCCCTGTCTTTGGAGATATGCAAAACCTGCCAGGGAGTTGAAGTGTGTCTGTGAACTGTCTGGTTGTAATTGAAGAGCTGAATAAAACAGCAAGGTAAATCTTGGTTCTATTATAGAGGAAATATGCAAGGAGATAAGTAATAGCATTTGCCATATCTCAGATGCTACTAAGAACGGCTCTGAGTGGTTTGTTGTTTTTAAGCTGCTGATCTGGGTAATTCAGCTGTCCTTCTGAGCAGGTTTGTGGCCTGTTTTCCGTGCTCTTAGTCTCTCAACTTTTGAAGAGTAAGTTACCCAAGGGATAGTGAATTGATTTTTAACAATATATGCTATTTGCCAGTATTTCTTATTTCTCTTGAAAACCTCATGTATCTTTATGGAATAGAGTTAACTTTAGTTGCCTTGCTCTATCTAGTGATAAACATTTATTTGGTGCTTTCAAAAGTAAGCACTTCCTAGAGTGCTGTCTGTGCACTTGCAGGTGTGTTAATGCTGACTTCTGAGCTTGTGTAGGAGATCCCAGAGGGTGAAAGCTTCTCTTCCTAGGTAATCCTGTTGAATCTCTTGGTGCCTTCATGTAGTTGTTTCTTCAGGCATTGTAGCTTTGGATAAACCTTGAAATGATGGACTGAGCAACAGATCTTTTGGTTTTTTTTCATCTGTCTGTTACAGGAGCGACTGGTACCCAGTGTAATTCACAGCTGTCTGTCTGCCTGGTTTTAATAGGCCTGAACCTGTTGTACAAAATGTCCTAGGCCTAGTTTGGGTTAGCTTAGAGATGGTTCCTTTTTGGAGAAAATATAGCTACTGTTAGTAGCCAAAAGGAAATATGGAATCGTTCAAAAGGAATGTTGAGACTAAGCCCTCTATATCCAGCTACTGCTGCTAGGCCAAATGTGGCCTTTTGGATACTTTGCCTGCCACATTTTGCCTTGGCGAGAAGGGGAATGGTGCCACAGGTGAGAGACATCCTGCCTGGCTGCCAAATACCGTTTGCTCCCAGCTCCTGTGCAGCAGCTGCCACCCGCTGCCTGTCGGGGCAGCAGTGGCCCGGCAGTGTTGGAGTCCCAGCAGCTGCGTGCTCTGTGCCAGCCGTGCCGCAGGAACAGCCCGGCTCTCTGTGCTGCGAGCAGCAGTTGGCCCTTCCAGCTCCGCCGGGAGCAACTGCCTGGATCCCTGCAGCAGGTGCCGGGGCAGCAGCTGCTGCCAGATGGGGAAGGCAGCTGCTCCCCCGGGTTGTGGAGGTGGGCTGAAGCCTATGCTGTTGAGGTGGGGTGTCACAGAGGGTCTCAAAACCCAGATCCAGCTGTTACAGCTGCTGGGGTCAGACCACCCTGCAAGGGATTTAGAAGAGCCAGTCTGTCATCCTGCATTACCAGCTCCTAGGTTTGTCTCAAATGCCTTGAAGTCTGTCTGCCCTCACAGCTTTTTCCCTATTGAATTGTTTCCTCAGTAAGTACTTTGCTTCTTTTATTAAGGTTAAGGTTACTGTGCAAGGATAGGACCCCTGATGGTTACCTGTGAAACATTCCAAGGGTAAGGTCTCCGTCACTAAAGGGATATGAAGCTACATGGAAAAAAATTTGGGGAAGCACTCTGAAATGTTACTATGTGCAAATCTCAATCTGCCTGGTGGAAACACTTACCTGTGCTGGAAAAGCAGGATGCTAAGATAGTTGTTTTAACATTAAATAACTTTTATCTTCAGAATCTGATTATGTGTTCAGTACACAACAATAGTTTTCTCATCTTTGCATTCATTTTTCTCTTGTGTGGTCTGGAAAAGCACAGAAGTGACTGCAGAGTCTCTGGAGCTGCTCTGAAGGCTGAAAATGATATCCTAGATTTACAGGAAATGCAGAGAAAAGGAGGAGGAAGAACTTGTTCTACCTTTTCTTCTCCTTTGTCCTCCAAAAACAAATTCTTTGGTTTCTTTCTGATGTGTAAAGGTTTACAAATCAGTGAGCCTTCAAGGTTTTACTTTTTCTGTGGTGGTTTGTTTCTTTCATCTTTTGATGACTTAGAGGATGTACTGGTTGTTGATTGAAACAAGATTTAGTGGTATTCATGTAGGAATTTTCTTTTAAAATATTTAATGCCTTCTGTTAAGCATTTTCATGTCTCTCATGAAAATAAAGCTGAATAGAATCTGTGAATAATAAAATATCTCCTTAGCCCCTCACTTTACTTGCTCAGTAACAAAGATGTATTTTTGCATCCTTAGAGCTCATCTGCTGTGCTATATTTTGAAGGGTTTTTTCACTTCTGTTTCTGTTTTTCCTTTTAAATTTTTGTTTGTTTGTTTCTTGCTTGGGTAGAATAAAAGGAATAAACATGAGGAAAAAATCTTTAGGTACTGTAAATAATTAAACCCTGTGAATTCTAGTCTGCCTTTCTAGATAAGTAAGGCATAGAGCCCTAAGGTGCCAGGTGTCCCTTAGACTTGTACCAATGAAATTATTCCAAATTAATGAACATACAGCCAGGTAATATGAAAAGAAGTCCATTAAAAGAAGCTCTTATAAATATTCCAGCCATAGGAAAAGCTTAAATCAGCCCTTGCAATTAGAGATGAGAGACAAACCCATGAGGAACCAGACTTTGTTAATTCTGTTGCTCACAGAACCTGCTGGTTTCCTGTGTGCGTTTCCCTGAAGAAGACAAAGGCAGGAGCAGGCCAGGTTGTTCTGGGACTAATCTGTCACTACAGAGCCTTTGACATCACGTCACGCTTGCCAGTGAGGGACTGCCTGTCTTGTGTGCTTAATTTCTTAGGGAAAATCAAAGACATGCAAACCAGATGTTTTTCTTTAATTTAGCTTGCGTGACATGAGGCAGGTACAAGGAAGCAGCTTTAATTTTTAGTTGCTGGGGGTATTTGGTCTTACTAATGGCTTCTGACTTGATATAGGGATTTGTATGTTGTAGTGTGTAGTGTCTGAATGTTGAAATAGTGAAATATAATAAGATTCTAGATAATCTTAGTTTGCTGCAACTCTGACATTAACAGTGTGTTGAGGAAGATCCTGGAATGTCTATTTTGTGGTTACGTTGACAAGTAGCACTGGTTCTTTCCCGTTGCAATTCTGAAATGTTTGTTTTCTGTTTTATTGACAACTAGCAAAAATGGTCCATCTGGAAAGTGAAATCTTAGTTTAAGAACTCCTCAAAATCAACTATTAAAAGGAATTGTAAAAACGGTGCAAAGATTTTAACCAAAACTGCTTGTCTTGGCTATTATGAATTCTGATGATTTTTATTTTCAGCTGGTGTTTACACCTGTCCATTCTTGTTACCCAGTGGCTCTGCATTGCTAAGTGACCAAGAGCAGGCTTCTGTTTTATATTGTAAATCATCACAAAGATGATTCAGGAAGGCTGCAGACACACGGGTGAATTAGTTGTTTAATTACTCTGCCTTCACTGTGATAAGTTAACTCCTTTCACTGTGTGCACTGGCAGAAAGCTAATTTTGTTTAGTTTATCTCAAAATAAAAGTATGCTGAAGTGAGCTGAATTGATTTGCAGTTAGTGTGGGCTAAGAGTGGTCAGTGGCAAGTCAGCAGAGCTTCAGGGATGATAAAAAGAGGAGCAACTAAAACCAGTTTAAATCCTCAGTTGTAGGTGCCATCTCCTCCACTTCATCTGCACAGCCCAGGGGTGAAAACAACAGTGCTGGTTAAGTTCTTACTGTAGGTTGGAACACAATGTAGTTCTTAAAAAGGTCATACAGATTTTGCAGGGCTGACAAATGAGAAATAGTAACTATTTCTGTAATGACCTGATTAAGTGTATTTCACTCAAATGTAAACAGAATCTGACTGTCACTTCTGCAGAGCTTTTTCTCAAAGTAAGATTTTTGCAGCAGAGCTGTTGACATCAGTTCCAGTGGCAGGCTGGTGGTAGCATGAACCCCCCCTGTGATTTCAGAAATGACAAGCTCAAGCCCTGTACTCTTCAAACCTACCTGGCGTAAGTGTATAAAAATGCATAAGCATTTGCTGGGGATTGTGTTGAAGCATTGTCTCATTTTTAACTTCAGAAATAACTGCAAGAAATAATGGAAAATAAGGCAAAATGATGCTTCTGAAGAGCAAAGTGCTATTGTTCTAGTGCTCCCAATGTGAAGTGGGTGAAATTCAGCATTAACACAGCATGCTCTGAAGTGGAAGAAATTTTGTCTTGTTGCAGGGAGGATCAATGTGGTCATGAGAGCACTGTGTAGCAGTAGAAACTGCTGCCTCCCCTCTGCAGGCAGAATTCTCCATAATTTCATCTTGTGATCCTTGGGGTCCTTCAGGCTGGTCCATTTTGTGTTGACATACTGCATGTAGTGCTTTGTAAGTGTGGAATTTTTCAGTGTTGAATTTAGGAAGAGAGAATTGGCCTTGAATTTCTCAGTGATTTCTTCTTTTTATGTCTTCATTGTTGTAAATTGGGAGAAAAGTCAGAACATGGCAAATATATGACCTGATGGCTTTTTATGTCTTGGAAGGAAAAAGGTGTCTGCTTAGCCTCCTTCTTCTCTTATGACACAAAGGGAATCAGGAAAATGGATCTGTTTGCTGCTGCTATCTAGCTCTGTATTACTCTGTTAAAAGGTTTGGGTTTTTATTTTTTTGGTGCAGTTTTATATAAATGTTTTATATGACTCTGTGGTTGAGCAGAAGGAGCACGATCATGTTTCAGATCTTGTAAAAGTCTGAACTCCTCTTGTGTGTTTGAATACAGAGCATAGCTTTGGTTAGGATGAAAGAGAAATTCCAGATAGAAACTTTTTCCTTTTTTCCACCTCTGGTAAAATATATCTGATATGCTTCAATGTGAATGGTAGCAAATATGTGGCAGAATGAAGAGCAGTGCTCTGCCTGCTGAAGTTGAATAGTTGAAAAGGTCTGGGTATCAGAAAAAGGCAGCAGGTTGCTGCATCATGGATTTTGCTGATTTGGAATTAAGCTCAATAAAAAATACAGTTTTGCGAGGTTAACATTACATTAAAAATGTTATTGTGTTAGATTTCTTGAACTAGGTAAAGCCAGAGTACAGGGCTAGAACTTCAAGGTTTTTTGTGCTCCCTTTTAAAGTAGTATGAGTGCTTCAAGTTTTGAAGGTAGAATTCTCAAAATGCCTTTGTGGGACAGCACTATTGTCCTAATTTTACAAATAACTACTTGGTCTTGCTTCCCTAGGTGGCTTGCTCAAGGTTACACAAGCATCCTCTGGTGGAACAGGGAGCTATGTCTAAATGTTTGATGTTTAAAATGTGAAGTCTGATTTCTGGATTGCCCTTTCGTAACAGAAAGGAAAAACCTGTACCTTTCCTGTCATCCTACTGAAATTAATTGAATTATAAGTATTAATACCCTGTTTTTGATCAATGCTTTTAATTCTGTTTACTGCTTCTTTTTATTTTTAGGCATGTACTGGTATTGAAAATATTGATGAAGCTATAACGTTGCTTGAACAAAATAACTGGGATTTAGTGGTAAGTATTCTAAGAAAATGACTTCATAGATCAACCCCACATAACAGTGACATTGCATCTTGCTGAGACAGCTGGTAGCTTTATTTCAAATTTGGGGGTGTCTCGTGGCTGGGACAAACAGGTTGTTCTGTGCAGACTGTTTCTGATCTGTTAAAGCCTCATCTTCAAGTAAATGGGACCCTGAGTTGTACAAACCCTGCTCTGCTCTGATTGTCTTCAGGCTTTTCTCATTTCTTTCTTGTCCTCTAAATCCATGTCTCATACTGAGTTTAGTTTCCTTTTGGCATCATTTTGTAAGAAGTATTATGAAGGGTAACATTTTTAGAAGACCTGTGTATACACACATGGGTTTTTGAGGATTTAGGTTCCTGAGGAAGAAATGGAAGGTAAACCAACTTTTTCAAATTGTCATGTGCTTTTAGTTTAAAATGAAGATTGTTGCTCTTCTATTGTTGGTGGTTATGCAAAATTGAGTCAGATGATTAAAGCTATGGCTGTATTTAGATTTAGTGGTACTCAGACACCGTTAACTACAAACAAAAAGCCCAACCAACACTCATCCTGAAAAAACCTCATCTATTTTGGAACAAGGTTCAATGTGCATACAAATAGGAGGAAACCAAGCAAAAGAGTATTAGGTTTTTTAAAACTTGTCATAGGATTAGTAAATAAAGAAACTATTAATCCAATTTCTTAAGGTTTAGAAGTGTAAAATACTACAAACTTAATTAAAAAGCAAGTGATCTTCTTCTGTAAAACACTTGATTTCCTCCTTTTTTTTTTCCGCTTTTCCAAATGAATGACCTTGGACCAGTCCAAAATATCAGAAAGTTATTATAAAAAAAATTAGATTTCCAAAATGGGCTATGGATATAGTTTCAACTGTAAGCTATTGTAAAAAACCAGTACACACTCCCAACACTTGAAACTACGGGTTAAAATGAACGCAGAGTCTTTATTTTGCAACATGTCACGGTATAAGCAAGAGTGAGATGCCAGTGAGCAAAAAGGGAGTGCCTGTCATCAGAGGCTTCAAACAGAAAAACCCAAATGTGTGTTGACACAGTGGTGGAGTTAAAACATCTTTTGTCATAGTAGTTTATAGTGACATGGCATGAGCTCTTTTGAAAATTCAAGTGTTTATTGGAAGGCAAGGAATAGCTTTAAGCATTCTGTTCAGGTTGTGAAGTTCCCAATACAATCCATTAGATTCATTGGATGTGGTTTTGGGGATCTGTAAATTGTGTGCATTACAATAAAAGTTCAGCAGGTTGGGTTGAATGAGAGAACTGCTCTGAAAAATGATCAGAACAAGTAAGTCTGTTCTGAGACTCTAGAAGGAGCAGAAAGGAGAGTGAAGTATCTAATGCTATGAGAATGGCTGTGAGAACATCTTTAAATACTTAATTTTATTAGTGGTAACTAGATGATCTAGAATTGGAATATAGAGAGAAAAGAAATAATGACCTAAATGTGCAAGCTTAAAAAAGGCATAGGGAAAGTAAGAAAGGGTAGAAAATTAGGGATGCAAGAGGTACTTGAGGAAGGTAAATGGTTTTTGAAACTAGGCAGAAGATAAATGAGAGGAATGTCTATGAAAAAGAAAAAAGTCAGTTGTAGAAGAAAAAAAAATATTGAGGAGAGTGTGAGCGAAGAAGATGACCTATGGGTCTGTCATTAGTAGGACACTGTCTCCTTTTTATTAAAAGCAGCCTTCTTATAAAAAAGGGAGTGGGAGTGGAAGCCAAATCCTGCTAATCTAACAAGGAGGTAGAAGCAGAAGAATGAAGGAAGAGGAGATTGAAGAAAAGGAGTTCCTGGATTGAGAGAGAATCAAATATCTCTGTTAGGCAAGGGTTTTTAGCATTTCAAAAGTACTTGAAGAAAGGCTCATGACTTTTGAGAAATGTAGTATTTTTTATTTTGGAATTAAAAGTGTATGATCCACGTGTGGTGGGGGTTTTTTGTGTTTGTGTTGGGGTTTTTTTATACATTTGATTCAGTAATCAAGTGCACAGATTCAGTGCCTAGAAATTGGGGAGGGTTTGTTTTAATTCAACCAAAAGGTCTTGGCGATTTCTTAGGTGAGATGAAAAATTAAAGAAACCCTTTAATTTGGCACTAAATATGTCATTCAACTCAGAACAAAACTTTTTTTTGATTTCTAAGGAAAACCAAACTTGAAGAACTTGGTTCACAGTTCATGAAGACAGTAGTGAAGTAATGATGATTTAGGTGAGGGTTCCTCTGCCATCCTTTGGGCCCCAGTGTTAGGTAAATGGGAAGAACACAATTTCTGTGTTCTCTAATTTCACTTTGTTTTGTGCATCTGATTTAGAGGCTTTTAAATGTCGATTCCTTTACTTCTGTGATGTTGGAAGTAAAATCAGAAGTCAGTATTTGATGAGGAAATCTTCTGTGAGGCACCCAGGCTAATAAGTGGAAAGCTAAGCAAATCTCACTAGGATGTCATCAACCAAAGTTCAGGGGCACTCCTGCAGCAAAAGGGGGAAAAACCAAACACATAAGTTAAGGAAGTTCTTGTCTCAAAGCAATTGTTGACTCTTGCTTTTCAGTTGGGCTGTCTGTATCTCAATTCCATGTTCCTGTTTGGGAAAAAAAGTCATGCATTATCAGAGGCTGTGCTAAAGGCCCAGGTTGAAGATTCCCTTGGGCACCTGTTGCTTCTTGAACTCTCTGACACTCAGCTCAAGGGTGTTGTTATTTCTCTGGGACTTCAGCCAAAACAACCAAAAGAAGGAGCCCTGGTGAGCTGGAAAGCAGAAGGATCCCAAACAGAAACAGGGAAGTAGGTACTGACATGGGCTGACAGAGAAGTACATCAGAATGCACAGAGACAGCAGAGGTTATTAAGTTCACAAAACAAGTTTCTTACATTGTGCTGCAAGTACTGTGTGTTTGTGTAAGCTTTTCTAAGGATTACTTTGTTTGCACTGAAGAAATATTCCTGCTGCTTACTTTGTTGCTGCATTTTTTTCCCCTGGTCTTGCTAGATTTTAGTATTAAGGGTTAAAATGTCACCAGTGTCTTTCCTATAACTTAAGTGAGTGTTACAATGTTCTATCTTTTGGACATTCCGTTTTACCTTTAAAGGAAACCAAACTTGGGTTAAGTATAAGGGTCTCCTTTCTTGGTTTAGTTTTTCTAATAGCCACTTTTGTTAAGTTAAACAGAATTCCTTTTTCTTTTCAGTTGAGAACTGAAACATCAGCTTCCTATTTTTGAACTTTTAAAGATGACTTACCCCCAATTAGAAGTCTTCATCTCTAATCCATGATATGGGATGCTCTGAGGCAGTATTAACTGCCTCTAATTTGTCTTGAGTTTGGTACTAAATAAACTGGATTTAAATGTCTCAGAGTTGTATATGTTTTGTAGTGTTCCAAGCAGTTGTATATGTTTTGCAGTAGCTGCTTGAAGCAGTAAGGGAAGCTGTCTTTCATAAATGTTTGGTTGCTTGGCTTTGTTCAAGTGCTCAAAATAAAATCGGTCACAAGAATGCTGCAGAAGAATTCATATGCAGTAACAGCGTAAAAATTGCTTGGTGGCATCACAAAGTCTAATTTTGCCAATAATTAGCTCCCCTCTGCTGCAGATGACTTGGCCTTTGTGGTGGTCTGCTGCATATAGAGCAGCTTAGGGTTTTTCTGTGTTAGAACACTATAGCCTAATTACAGGGCTTATTATAGGCTGGGTGAAATGTTTCAGATGTTCTGTGAGCTATAGAAGATCAACATAGATAATATAATGATCTCTTCAGGCATTCTGCTATAAATGGATCTAGCTCTCTTAAGCCTCCCAGGGTTGCTGATATGTTATTTCCTGAGTGTCATTTCTTTCAGCTCTATTAATTTACAGTAATTTTTACCATCTGAGGAAGCAGAAGTTAGGAATTTCTGTCCGTTGTAAAGTCTGATGGCTTTATAGCTTGCCATTTAGACTCTGACCTTCTCTTTTTGGCATGTGAAGGTAAGAATGACAGATAAATATATCTTAAACTTTGTGTAAAAACAATAAAATAAAAGTGTGAAAAATCCCAACTCTGTGTCTGTTGAAATGTTTCTGATGATGGTACATATTTAAAGGAAAATGACTCATTAGTGACTTGACCTTATGCAGTGTGGACCTTTGTTTATGTGAGGTTATTACACAGATGAGACCTCTTCGCTCTCTTGAGATCCAGTGCTTGCATCTGTGCAAGAAACTTGGTCTGCTCTATGTTTCACAGATTTAATGAAAAATTCAAGTCCTTCATATGCAGCATGGCTTTATATTCTGTACTATTATTCAGAACAGGTTTTTTGAATGAGGAGCAGGATTCACCACACTTAATTTTCTGCTTTTTCCAAGATGGCCATTTCTGTTGTTACTCCCGTTCTCTGGTTTAAAATTGTTTTTATTTCATGTCTTTTCCAGGAGACATTGTAATATAGGTGCTTTTTAGCATTGCTTTAAGAAGAAAGTAAATTTCATCAAAATAACAGGGGGAGAGGGGTGTGAATATTATTATCCAATATTCAATTTACTTGTAAATGTGTGTATAATGATTTTGTATATATATATATATATGTAAAAAAACCCCCTGTTTTTTATTTTCAAAATGACCTTTGTGCCTTCCTGCTATACTTGGCCTAGTTCTTCTATGTTCTGGTAGAGGAACAAAGCATGGTATAACTTCAGTAAAACCAGCAGTTAAGTGCACCTGGAGGTGGGATGAGTTGCAGTTCCTGTCATACTCAGGTTCCAAGAATCACCTGACAAGAAGCCATTCTGTATCTTGAAGGGAGAAATTGTATATTTTGAACATCTGTTTTTATAAAGCTTCAATTCTCAACTCTAGTTTTTAATTTTAATAACCTACACAGTAGATGAGGGTTTTTTGCATGTTGCTTGTAAACCTCCTGGAAAATAGTAGCTATTTGTCAGATTTTTTTTTTACTAAAAGTACTAATTTTGTATATTTACATCTATGTAATGTGTTTTGGAAAAAAGCAACTGCACAGACAAAAAAATTGAACTGAGAAAAATTAGGTAGGACTTAGCAATTTTTCTTTTTTATTTCTTTTGGAGGCGCCCATTTAGGTGGGAGGGGCAAAAAATGGGCTCTTGACAGTTATCAGCAATCTGATATTTGTATCTCTCACTGTGCTCTAACCAGTAACAATCCTTCTGTTACAATGTGTAGCAGATTTCAATACAAGCTGGTAAAACTGATACACTAACATTGTCATTTGTCTGTCTTTCTCTCTGGTTTGCCCTGCTGCAGCTTTGATGTGGTATCTCTGTTATTTTGATTGATTTGAATTAGTCTGCCTCCAGAAAATGGGCGATTAATTTGAGTTTGGCACACGGCCCTTTCTTTTCCTTAAATGTGGGGCAGTGTTCAGTATATGTTTGTCATGTGTTCAGCACCTCTCTTGTTGCATTGCAAGCAGGCTGTGTTTCAGTGGCTGGGAACCAGGACTGCACTGTATGGTGATGGTGTTCATCACACTGGCCCTTTTCTCTTGTATTGTTGACTCGCTATTTTCTTTACTTTAGAATTGCATACTGAATATGGCACATTTTTGACAGCACTCACTGTGGGACCAGTGGGAAGTTCAGGGTATATTCATCTCACTGGGACTAGATCTGAGGGATTTTCACTGTTAGGAACACGGGCTCGTCTGTGTATTAGTAACATTCTCCCTGTGGTCAAATGAACAGTCACATCTGCCTGCTGGAAGCAGAGGTTTTGTATCCCTTTTTTTTTTTTTAAGGAGCATTTAGAGTTTTGTTTTGGATGGGTGTTTTCTTGTGGATCGTGGTGTCCTGTGGAACATGTTCTTGTCAGCTCAGCAGGTCTATGCTCACTGTTACTGCAGTGAGGAGCCTGTCCAGCATTCACAACCCTGCTGCCAGCAGAGGGAAGGAGGAAGGAACCCGGAGTTAGATAATCACAAGGAGTGTTCCTGGATGGGCATCCCACTGGTGCAGGTGTCCCACAGGAATGGTGCCTGTTCTCCAGGAAATTCAGGAGTTGCAGGTTTTTTTGTGTGTCCAGCTACAGCAATAATCTCTCCTAGTAGGACACAATTGTATGTGAACTTGTCTTTTACAAAGGAGTATAGCAATTCCCTTTGGAAGTCTTTTATGTATTTTTGTTGAATTAGGGATCCCTGCTTGCAAAAATTGTTGTATTGCTCATTCTCTGTATTTCCAGCTTTTTGCAGCTTCCAAAGTGACATTTCTGTGTCTTTGAGTAAGCTCAGATGCATGCTGTGTGTTTTATGCAGCTGCGTGGTAGCACAGAAGACTTGTTAATTCTTAAAAACAAATTCATTGTTTTACTTACTTCCAAATGCCTTAATCTCTGGTAAAACACATTTCCTTTTAATGTATTTTTTTCATGGAAGATTGTATGAAATGTGTAGGTCTATAGGCAGTTGTAATTATGGTATGGCTTTCCACATAGCTGTATGCACATTCATTCATTTAAAAAAACCCCAAAACAACCCCCCAAAAACCTGCTTTGTTCATGTGAAGATAACAAAGGGGTTGTGATTATGTATTTTATGGCTGTATTTTGTTGCTGTGGTGGTGTATATGAAATTTTACTTCTCTTTCTGAACAGAAGGAGAGTGGAGAAGATTTTTAGGTAAAACTTTGCTGGCAATATTGTAAAGTAAAATGTAAATTCTGTCTCTCCTTTTCAATTAAAAGATGGTATTTAGTTACTTAAGTAATTTAGGTTTTTAGTTACGTAATTTTAGTTATTTAAGAAATAACCTGCTTAAGTTTTTCTTGTGTAGTGATCAAACAAGCAATGGGACTAATAAATTTAGATTTCTGTTCGTGGTAGAAGACTTTTGTTTCTTGTAACAGAGAATTTTGTGTTCTGAGAATAAACGAAAAGCAGCACCTGAGATCCCAGTAGTGCTTGATGGTATTGTTGGAGCTCTATGGATGCACCACTCACCTGCCTTAGTTTTTACAAGTACTTTTTTCAGAGGTGCTACCTCTGCATTGGTAG
Source organism: Dicrurus megarhynchus (assembly GCA_013399195.1). Taxonomy (NCBI): domain Eukaryota; kingdom Metazoa; phylum Chordata; class Aves; order Passeriformes; family Dicruridae; genus Dicrurus; species Dicrurus megarhynchus. Next base: position 137,594 of record VXAD01013566.1, on the reverse strand, counting down.
TTTCTATGAAGATTGCTTAACATTAATTTGTCCTGAGACATTCAAATTTCAAAACAAATTTCTAGAATATACTAATAGTGAAGTGGCTGGTATGAGGTATCTGTAGTTTATTACCCTGTGACTGGTTGAACTAAAAATTGCACACATCTTATAAACATGTGTTTGACAAGTGTTTAGTCTGTCATTGAGTCATGTTGGGACTGTGTGAGTAGGAGAAAAACTAAGTAAATTATTTAAGAACCAGCATCTGTGCCAGTGCTGTGGCTATTTTGCAAGTGAACCTTGGTTGTGATAAATTTTACCATAAAAACCTGGAGTCATCTAGAGCCATCAGGCTTTCAAAGCAGAGTGTCTTAAAAATGGATTTACTTATAATACTGTTGAATATCTGAACAGGTTCTAGTTTTATTTAAATAAACTCTCCTTAGCCTGTCTTGGAAGCCCTGGGTTGCTGCCCCTCCAGCATTACAGCACAGGCTGTTGGAGAAATACTGTGAGACAACTTGTAGGTTACATACTTTGGCTTGGGATTTTCTGCTTTCCAAATTTTTCAGCTAAATCTTGCATAATTATTTTTTTATTATGGATTAGTGATTAGGCAGTTGGCTGACTACAGTTAGGGTCACTGGAACACGATTGATATTTCATGTTATTGTGGCTTTCAGTGAAGGGGCCTTAGACTTTTGGCAGTACTTCTATGACTTTTTGTGTCAATTCTTGTGCCCTGAAATTTATTCCCTGGTAGTACTTTCTAAGAGCTAGTATGTTGTTACAATGAGTGCTTGAAAAAACCCCACTTTTTTTTTGTTTAAGACTGAACAAAAAATATATTGTCATGAGGTAGCTATCCTTAAACCTCTCATTTTAGTGCTGCCATCCAAATTTACATAAAATAATTAGTAGAGGGGTAAAAATGTGGGTGTTCAGAACATAGATATTTTTCAGTATTCATATAAAGGCATAACATTTGACTTCTCTGTCTCTCCTGCTTTCTAGCTTAATGTTTTAAGGAGTAACAAAATATGTTTTGATATTAAGCATAAGCATTCCTTTCTGTTAGAAGGTGAAGCAGGATTAAAGTCAAAGTTGTGACATTAGTGACTAAGACTGAGATACTTGTATGTGTGTCTAAGTAGCAGACACCTCATGGTTTGCTTTCCCTTTCTATGTGAAAGAGTTTTGAGTGGGTTGTTGAGAGTAGATTGTTTTCCTTTATTCCTGCTGAACTAGGGTCAGCTCGGGTAGGTGCTTATCCTTAAGCTTCTTATAAATCTATACGTGTTCTTTACTTTTCGTTATGCCAGGAAAACGCATTCACTTATGGATTTTTTTTTTATTGAGATTGCACTTTGTTTGGGGAATTAGGTAGTGACAATGTAAAATTAAGGAACTGTGCAAAATGTAGTGGTTTTTTTTCCTCAGAATTCTAGAAGTATATCTAGCTGTTGAAAGGCTTCCTAGTGCATTTAGGCATGTTGTAGGAGTGACAGGAAAAAAAATTGCTGAAGCCACCAAAGACGTAGGGAGAAATGGGAAACCACATCTAGAGTGCTAATTGTAAACTATTTCAATGTGTGCTCTCTTGCTGATGAAGTGAATCATCTGTATGAATGTATTCATGTGGCATTTTTTGGTGAAATGTTAATTTTTTGCTTTATTAGCAATTCTATTGTTTTGCAGCTTTTCATGAAGTATATTTGTTGTAAAGCAAGCAAGCTGAAATAAAGCAGAATGCATAGAAGACATTTCATTGTAGTTCAATTACAGTTTTTGGTTAAATTTTAACCACGATGGGGACAAATGTTGTCATTCTGTATAAACTTTGTGGGTGTAACTTCACGTCTAGCACTTGGAAATACTTTTGAGACTTGCAAAGCTGGGGAGATGCCAGCAAGTATAACATAAGCTACAGGAAAAAGCTGACTCATTCCTTTGCCTTGAAAAGCCTGCCAAAAATAACACAGGTAGGGATTGCTTCTCTTACTACTGGGGCACAATTAGTAATTTTGTTATTTAAATATTACTGAATTAATTTTAAAGTCTAAACGGAATAATATTTTTTTATAGCTTAAACTCATAGCAGTCAATTTTTGTAACCTCTGAAAGTAATGGTTTCAAAGTAGCTGTGTGTGTAGTAAGGTGATCTTGTTTGTAAAAAGCCTCTTTCTGGTTAAAGTCATTGGTATTTCTGCAGGAGGTTTCATGGAATTTCTTGTTTAGAATACACATCTCAGACTTGCTTGTAGCAGGTGAGATTTGGTAGTTGCATAAAGCTGTTCAGAAGCCACGTTCCTCTGCTTGGGAATCTCAGTGTCCAATCTGGATGTCTTGGGGCAGAAAGAAATGATGGTAATTGATACAGCTGGTTTCAGTGAACCTTTGTTGTACTAATCCAGATTGACTGCAGTATTTGACTAATACTTACTGTATGTTTTTGCCAGCACCAGTTACTAAAACTTCTGCTGTTTATTCTGGAATTTTCTACTTTTTTGTTGTTGTAAACTGATCACAAGAGAAGTCTATGCGTGGTCTTACTTTTTATCCAGTTTCCCATAATCACAGTATGAGCAGGTCAGAACAAATGTTTTGATCTGTCTGCACCTGCCAGTACCCATTGTTACCAGTTCTGTTGAAAATTAGCCCAAATTAGTATTTGCAAAAAAGAAAGTTATTAGAGAAACATTTTTTCAAAACATTTACTGTTATTACTGAAATATATGCATGTAGTAGAGCCCTGTGAGTTAGTTTCATTTTAAGAAATACTTCTGTGCTCAAAAGGAACTAATGAATCTTTGCACTTCTCCTGTTTTGCTTTACTGTTCCATATGAAAATATGTTCCTTTGTCACTTAGATTTATGGTTTGGAAGCAGTTTGAAATTCACTTTTGCTTTTTCAATCCTTTCATGGATGCTTTGTCTCACTAATGCTTTCTTTTATAATTTAATTATTTCTTTTCCTCTTTCTGGATAATATTTGTTCAGTTTTGGGTTTTGTTTCCTTTCTTTTAAAAAACCCCCTTCTCTCCATTGTAGAAAGCATTTGGAGTTCTATGATCCATTTATTTTGTTTGAACATCAAATAAAAATGGATTTTGAATCTTTAGGATAAGAAGTTTATCATGTGAAAGCAGAAAATTGGAGTAGAAATACTGAATATATGTCAGGGAGAATATCACATTTAGCCCAAATTAGGAGTAGACTTATTTGCAATGGAAAGACAATTGTAAACAAAGTAATATTAATGACCCATTTTGTGCTGTGGCAATATATAATAAAATATAAAAGACAAGAAATAATATTTGTAATTTATTGTGGATTACTTAATGAGGGCTTTTTAGTGTATTTCATTACACTTTTTTAAATTCAACAAATTTTGAGTGATCCTCAAGCACAGATGAATACTGGTTATATTTCCAGACTATAACAGCTAGAGTTTTTTTATTATACAGAGCTCAAAACCACAGTATGTTTGTCTTGTGTGTCATCTTGCCCTCTGTAGTGAGGTTTTATATGTAGGTTTTGATATTATATTCACTTAAATAGTCAGAAAAATAAATCTAAGATTAAATGCTGAAGGAGTCAATGAAAGATTAAAACAAGTTTTTTTTATTCTGAGTGTGAAACAACAAAATGCCCATTATTTTGGTTATAATTTTACATACTGTCCTACAAGCAGCTAACACCTCTTCCTGTCTTCTGCTGGTGTAGAAAACAGCATGGAGTAAACTTTCTGCATTTGTGATTTGAGAGAAATTGTTTTTATATTGAGAAGATATTCAATATATAATAGGAAGGAGAGGCAAAATAAACACCAAAGACACAAAATGCAACACTTTGTTTTTTTTTTAGCTTGCCAGATACATTAAACCGAAAGTAAAATCTGAGTTTGTAGCATTTGGGGGAGAATACAGATTTTTGAAAATCATAATAAATGAATCCTCTCATCAAAAAAAGCTTTTACTGTGTTTCATAGAAATAATTAAATATGTGGTTTATGAGGCTATTGCCTTAAGTTGAATACAAGAAAAATATACTAATACTGTAAATCTGAATGTGTCAGAAAATCAGGGGGTTGGAAGAAAACACCCCATGAGCCAGTTACTCCATTACAATTCCCTGTGACTTTCTGAAGCACTTGATGCCATTTGGTTGGACATCTTTGGGTTTTGGATCATCTACCGTGGCAGTTCCTATTACCCTGTCTCAAGGTCTCATTCATGTTCTGTATTTGCCTAATGTAAACCTCCTCAATATTTAGCTAAACAAATGTAAAGCTCTGCGTGGGCTTTGATAAGTAGACTCAAGTGGTCTCACTTGCTGCAGTCAAACCTAAATAAAGCTTTTGGAATTCTGTGGGAGCAGCTTGTGCTGGTTGTGTTAAGGTGGTTTGTTTTTTTTCTCCTGGTGAAACTCGTGCATCTCTCAGGAGTGCAGGTTATTTACCCCTCTCCAGCCCTCTCCTCTGAAAGGATTGTTCTTCCAGCACTGTGCTGCTTCAGCTTGCTTTCTCCTTTTGCTTACGGATGTGTTTTCTAGTACCCTGTTTTGGAGAGTTGATCTTGCATTGTGTTTTGTAAAAGCTCCTGCTTTTCACTGGGCTAGAGGTTCCAATAGGGAAATTTTGAAGGGTCTGTATCTGTCAGCCAAAAACCATTGTGTGCTGTGGAGGTTGGAAAGGGGAGGGGAGGAACAAGAGGTGGCCACTGAAGAGTTCTCTTGTCACCCATTTCAAAAGCCTTTATTGCACTTTTGCCTGGGCCTGCCTTTAACTCTTAATTCATCTAAACATCACTTTTAAATTCTGGAAATTTAAAAACTACCTCCCATCTGTAGTTTGTGAAGAGGAAGGAACCCCTTGCCTCGTTTGAATATTCAATCAGTATATGTAGACTTCTGCTTTTAACTAATATGACTGGTAAATCCAGTCCATTCTCAAAGTTTGTGAAAACTGAGTATTTACAACCTGTGAGTTTAATGTTTGTGCTATCTAAAACCCCACATTATTCACAGGATGAGAGTCACTCCAAGATGTGCTTAATTGCTTTTAAATGGTTAGCACTGGAATTGTGTATTTTGAAGGAAGTCATTGACATTGTTGTTTCAATAGATAATTAAGAAATGGTGGTTCTTGGTTTTCTTTCTGACACAGTTTTGTAGTCATAAAAGTTAGTCACAATTAGTCAGAACTGACTAATCTAGTTAATATTCCCTTGAGGAAAAGTTCTAAATTTCAGTCTGCTTTGCAGTGTTCTTTAGGTACCTAAACAATTTCAGGATGCCACAGATTTTTTTTGTTGCCCAAATTCTTAATGAATTTAGTAACCTTTCATTAAGCCTATTGCTTTATTGTTCTATGTGTTTTTGGGAAACAAAAAAGCTGGATTTAATATATAATACTGTAATTTGCAAACATGCTGCTGAAAAAAACACACCAAAAAATATTGTTACTTTAAACCTTTGTAATGGGCACTTGTCAGTCCAGTATTATATCACATTCTTGTCATCCTTTTCATTTAAACAACCCCCAGGATTCACAATATGTTTATCAAGATAACCTGTACTGTTGGATGATGGAGTCACATGTGCTTGAGATTGGAAGTTGTTTCTGGATGTCTCTCTGGCCCAAAGCAGGTCCAATTAGGTCAGGTTATGCAGTACTTAATGAATTCTTAAACAAGCTGTTCCAATTCCTGGATATATGATTGATATCCCTAAACAAAATGTATAAATCAAGAAGAGCTACATTCAGTTTATAATTTAATGAAATAAATTGTGGGCCTGGTAGTTGTTTGAAGGTTGTCATCAAAACAGAAATTACCCTGTTTCAGGATTGGACAGTGTGATGGCAGAATTAATGTATGGATAGCACTGAGACACACCTTCTTGGCTTTGGGAAGAATCTTCTGAAACCCCTGTAATTTTCCATTTAAGGTGAAATTCACTCTTTAAATAGTGATAGCATTAGAAAAGGCAAATGCCTGTGGAAGCTGTGGTACCCTGGATGCAGCACAGACACTTGTGGATATGCAGTGTGAGAGCAGCATAAGCACAGAGTGCTTCTTCCCTGGCATCACTCTCAGCAGCAGGTTATTGGGAGCTGAAGGAGATTTCTGATCCAGACATGGTTTCTTTATATTTAATAACCCGTAAATAGATTTAGTGCATTGGTTATTAAAATTGTTTTGAGGGTTACACACATTTTTAATGACTATAAATTAGTCACACAGGGTGGTTTTGGTGATCAAAGATCCCTGTTTGGAGAGATAAAAAAATGTAGTGTATTTGAATGTTTGCATAACCATAGAGATGTGATCCTCTCTCAAAGGGGGTTGACACTGGGGAAGAACAGCCTGGAACAGATCTTGCCTTAGTAACGTGTTCTTGTTTTAATTTTTTTTTTTTTTTTTATAGTCACAACCTTCTCCCAATGAAATTCTAAAGCAGATGGTTGTTCCTTTTTCTTTTTTTCTTTACAGGGTCTACTTATAGCTGTCTTGTTAGAACATGGATATTTAATATTTATGCAGTATGTACATGTGCACTGCTACCATTTGCTGTCTACATTATTTTAGTCTTCCATCTTGCTTAACAAACAGTGTCTGGAGTCTTTAGTTTTACAGTGTGGTTAATAGAGGTCTTTCCATCAAAAAAGTACATAATACTTCTGCTATTTTTTCTCACTCCTGTGACCCTTAAATGTCATCAAGTTTACAAAACTGGGGATATGAACAAGTGAGTTATTCAGTTTTAAAGAAAATAGCTTGGATCCTCTCTCGTATTTAACCCCTCTAACTAGGCTCAGAAGAAGTTTGAGCTGATTTAATCCTCTGAGACAGAGCTTTGACAGAAGTGTGAAAATGCCACATTGCTGTATTTCACAGCTGAAGCAGCTTCTTTTCCCCAAGTAAAGAGAATTCTGTTGCACCAGCAGATCATTATTAGTGTAGGTTCTGTGTACAAAACCTGTATTTGTCTCTGAATCTTACAGATGCAAAATAAAGGATAATTTTGTCTCTCAACCAACTTTATCTGTTGATTGACAGGAATTAAATGCATGTTGCTGGAGAGTATGGGAGGGAGAAGGCAATCCAGAAAAACCCAAATAAACCAAAACCTCCTACTCTTTCCTGGAGTTTTATTAGATGAACACAATCAAGAGCTGTGTATGACTGCAAAAACCACAATGATGATAAATGAGACACGTTGTTAAATAGAAACCACTGATTAATGCCATGCACAGTGGATAAACTGATTTAAAAACTGATCTGGTAGGGAACTTTGTTTTTGCTGTAATTTGATACAGCCTCATGGGTTGTTGCTGTAGCTTATGGGTTCTTCTGACCTTTTCCTTCTCTGCTTTTTCAATTATTATTTATGCAATATTTGTTTCTAAATGCGGGATAAATTTTATTGCAATATCACAGTAATTTAGCTGAGTTCAGCAATAAAACCTTTTGACTTCATGTAGCCTTAACTATTAATGTAAATTGTAAAAAAATCATGTTTATATATCCAGAGAAAAAGAAACCATAGCATTTAAATCTTGGTTATATCTATTTTTGTGTTTATCAAGCACATACTTAAGCTACATTTTTTTTAATGTCAGTTTGTACAAATGATGTTGATAGATGATGACTGTCAGTAGTTCAGTCACAGGGTATAGCTTTGTCCTCCCGGAGTACCAGGCAATCTGTGAACTTCTAAACATCAGTGTTCCCTTCTTCACTGGGCACCAGACACTCAGTCACCAGGTGTTCTGGCCAACAGGTCAGGTATATCTGACATATGGGGATGGGTATTAGAAGTTGTGAGGGTAGAAAATGGCTGAGTTGCTGCTGGTACAGGGGAAAATGAAGAGTAGTGGGATGCTACAAGCTCTCCTTAACCTCGCTGTTAAGCCTAACAAATATGTACCTGTGAACTCAACAACAGAGGTTAAAAATCACCCAAGAGAGAAATAGAATTAATCTTTTGGGGTCTGTTTTTTCTCCTCTCCAGATTTTTAAAAAATTGTTTCTCATTCCTTTGTCAAATTCCCTCCCGTGCTGTTCCACGTTATCTGCCCGCTGCTCTGCTAGGATTAAAAGTCTGAAGTTAGGCAGGCTTTTGACATCTTTGCTCATGTGTCTTCTGACAATAGTTAGGACAAAGTTTAATCAGCTGAGGAGCTGGTATGTAAGTCACCTTCACCTGCTCACACGGTGCCGCTTTTACTGCTCCTCAAATATGGAAAATCCTAGCAAGGAGATAATCTTAAACACCTTTCTTGGTGGTACAAAGCAGTCTGAAGTAAGTTGTTTTCAAAATCCTGTTGAAGAGGGTCTTACTTGCTGTCCAAGTTTTTCCCTCATCCTGACTTATAGTTTTAAAGTTTATTCAAACTTCTGTAGCATCAGATGTGCTGGAAATGCATTACAATTTTCTGCAACATAGAACAGAGCAATGCTGCAACAGGCTGAGCAGATAATTTTGTCAGAAGTGGGTTTTTGAACTTGAGAATGGTATGTTTGGACAAGTTTAAAAATAATGTATTTTAATATGAGATGGAATTCCTTAGGATACTTTTATAGGTAATAACTGTTGTTTCAAATAAGACCAAACCTGAATGCAGATGGCTGGGTTTGTACTTCTACTTATATAAGTAACATTTTGTTTATTCTGATGGTCTGGACAGCATGGAATGGTATTTAACTGCACAAACCCTACTTAAAAAATACTTCCTTTTCTACCTGAAGACAGTTTGAATTTTTGGGATGGTCCCTTGTGTGATTCCCTTGCAGTCTGAGGAAGCTGGGTGGTGTCTGGGTGTGTGAGGTGTAGCTGTGATGGAGCTGCTCTGGAGTAGCTGTTTGCAGCAGCTCAGCAGTTGGTGAGCACACGGGGCTGGCAACACGCAGGGTGTGTGTAGCTGGGCAGCTTTATGGGCTTGGCCATGTCTGGTGCTTCTGGGAAACATTAGATTTTCTGTGGATGTGCTGTGAGGCTGCCTGGGCTGTGCACAGTTGGCTCAGTGTGTTTGGGAGCAATGTGTCCCCTCTGTGTGAGTACCAAAGTGTGACATTGTCTGAGCATGGGCCATGCAGTTTATTCCCAGGAATTCCACCTGGGAAATCCATCACACACATACAGGAGGCTGAGCTTCAGCTCATGTTTGCTTTCACTTAGATATGGTTTTTATTTTATGCAGATACCATAATGATAATATCATTTACCAAGAATATTCACTAAATAGAGAGCATTTTAGGGCATGTTTTGAAGCAAGCTGACCACTCTTTAAAACATTTAATAAAAGTTCTGATGTATTTTTGTTCTGTATGCTTGACTCAAAATTTGTTTTCTCTTTTCAGGCAGCTATAAATGGTGTTATACCACAAGAAAATGGCATTCTACAAAGGTAAGCACAGAGAACTGGAGTAGTACATGCAGAGAATGATGCTGGGTAACAGTTACTTTTTTTTCCTTCCTGAATCCTAAGAAGATGACATAATTCTCCTTTTAAAGCTGTTTCTGGAGCCACAAATTCTATTCCTGGCAAAGCTGATTTAACATTCAGTTTTTCCCATACCGATAGAGGACTAGCTCAAACATCTATTCAAAATAGTTAACTTGTATTTTGAATTCACTGGTGGTTGGGTCATTCTGTGCAGGGTTGTCTCTTTACAAAGACTGGATGTTGGTATGCTTCTGGCTGAGTATTTCTTTTTCCTTATGCATTTTTAAAGGTATTGATATTCCATGCTTCCCCATTTCTGGCCAAAAACATTTGTACTTGGTTTTTTTGTTTGTTTGTTTTTGTTTTTAATTGAATTACAGGCGGCAGAAACTGTGATAGATAAAGTAAGGTTGTTCCCTTCTAAAAGTAGTTTTACTGTTTTTCTCTCAACTTCTGAATTAAATTTTGGCTTGCATACTGATGCTTGGATATATTGAAGTCACTGAAATTTGATCTTCTAAGTGCTGATGAGGCAATTAAAACCAGCAGAACAGGAATTGAGCTACTTGAGAGAGACAGTAAAACCGTGTTTAAAATTTTGTTCAGAAAAATACTTAATGTACTATTTAAAAAAGTTTAATGATGAAAAAAGATACATGATATAGGTAAAGTGGTGTTTGACATCTCTGTCAATACTTACTAAAGCTATCATTCAAAAGAGTCAGGTTTTGATTGAAGATAAAACTATTTGCTCAGTAAAGTTACTGAATATATATTTACTGTAAGGCCTGTTTAGTCCATGTGAGATCAAGTCTCGGTTGTGTGGAGCACTCTCTCTACCTCTGTTTACAAGTTGTGACCTCAAAGCATTTATATCCAAAATATGAGAATGTTTGATTGGGTGAAAGAAGCTGGGGAATAGTTAGAGTAGTTAGTACCTGTCTTCGATCACAAGGTGGTCCAGTGTCCACTGACATCTTTCTTCCACAGTAATTTATTAATTTTTAGAAATTATTAGATAATAAAATGTGTTTAAAATGTGATTTTTTGTTGTTATTTTGGTTTTGTCTTGTTTTGTTTTCTTCCAATGGAAGTGGTTTAAAGGGAGGCTCAGAAGATTTAGAAACCTGGTTTCCAATGGTTTTCACATGAGGCTTATTTTACTGATGTGAGGCTTTTAGTGTTCTGTTAGAGGTTGCTAGTCAGGTATGTAGGATGCCTTTTGTGGTGGAACCAAGTAGAATTAATACAACTGGACTTGAAGTAAGTTAATTTATTGAAGAGAGAAAAGCACATTTTGTTTTATAATTCAGTTGCTTGTTTTGTAATACAATCCTGAGAGTTGGGATATTCATTGCTTCTTGGGTCTACTAACAGAATTGTTGTAGTATTTAATTCATAGCTGGCCACCAGATTGAAGACAGTAACATATCACTTGGTATTTATATTTTTTTAAATCCTGGAAATAAGACTGTTTCCTGTACTCTTTAGAGCTCTGACGTGGGCCTTTGACTTTTGAGCCATAGGTCTGAGAGTGTGGGTCTTTGTAGCTGGGCATTCATCCTTCTGAGCCTGCTGATGTGGGAAGTGAAGGAGCCCTTGTTTTACAAGCATAACATGTTTTTCTGTTTCAAGTGTGAAAGGCACAATGATGGGATTTGCAATAGCTGAGTACTGCTGCACTTCTGTGACATGCATGCCATCCACATTTGCACTTTGTAAAGTTCAGACCTCCTCTAGATGACAGATTTGACTTGCTCTATGAAGCATTTCCACTGAGAAGTCTCATGGTAACTTCAAGAACAGAAGGCATTTTTCAAATAAGTTCTGATAAAGAATGGAAATGAGATAAGTTATGTCCCAGCATTTCTGAAATCCACCATGAGATCCTGTAACTGCCCCATAACATCTTAAGCATCTTAACACCCCAGGCTTACCTGATGAAGTTTCTTGCCTTCCAAATTTGATTTCTGTACATCATAGGGGTTTTTTTTGCCTGGAATAATGTTTTTGAAATTTCATGTTTTGTTACACTTGTTTCTAATCCTAGTTACATTCTTCTTGTGGAGAGGCTCACTGAGGAGGATGAGTGCTTCTCGTTAGTGAGGGTTTTCCAGTTTATTCTGACCTGTAATGCTGTGGGTATCCTTGAGTCAGGTATGGAGACATACTTATATGAATCTCCGGGAGCCTTGCAGGATTTTGAATTTGAAGGCAAGCTAGAATTAAGCATTGCATTACTGTTGTGCTTCTAGGTGGTTTTTTTTAAACACATGCTTCGTTGTCTTAATTAATTTACCTTAAATATGTATCTGTTTTCATATCTGACTTGCTTTTCAGTAATTTGGTGTGGGAAAATACCAATCTGCATGCAGAGTTTTGAGCTGTATTTCTTATTCTCATTTCCACTGGATGCTAGCCCAATGATGTAGAAAGCTGGTTGTTGCCATGGTGCCAATTTTTATATGGTCACAACACTCCTGGAACAGGAAATAATCCTTCTCCTCAAGATAATTCTGGTATTAATTACATAGTGGATTTTAAATGCTTGTTTGTCATCAATGCTGATCTCCTATAGCACTCCTGAGCCCTGAAATGTTAAAATTGCTGATACAGAAGTTATTTTTTCATTGTTAATAAGCAGTATTTTCAGATACGACAGCAGTAATTCAAGAGGTGTGTGCTGGACTGTAGTGAGTGAATAATACTGTCATTTTGCTTTCCTAACTTCTGGTTAGATGTCTCAAGCTGTTCTATTTAAACCACCTCACCTGCCTGTCTTTCAGTGAGTACGGTGTAGAGACTTTGCATGGACCAGCGTATGGCCCCGCCAGTCACTCTACTGCAGCTTCTTCAACTCCTTCCTCCTCCTCAGCATTTCGCCATGTAGTGCCATCTAGACAAATAGTGGAAAGACAACCTCGAATGCTTGACTTCAGGGTTGAGTACAGAGACAGAAATGTGGATGTAGTACTTGAAGACAGCTCCACAGTTGGTAAGGATTTGTAAAAATGAAATTAGAACTGCTATCGTGAAACTGTTAGAAGACAAACTAAAAAGATTCGACCCCAAAAATCCAAGTCCTGAAGTAAAGCAGAACAAAACCCCTCAAAAAGAAAAAAAAAATCCCCCCAGAAATGCAGCCTCTGCAGCTACTAACCATTTTCAAATCTCTTTGCAGCTTTAAAAAAGCAAAATTTCACTAATCCATTGTAAAGGTTAGTGATCTATCAAATATTTATTCTGAAATCTAGTTTTCTTATGAACTTGCTTCAGAAACAAAATGGAGATTAATGATTAAGTTGAGGCATGAAAATGTAATTTGGGGTAGGATTAGTGTAGATGCAAGCTATTAATGAGCGGATGATCTTGGCATTTCCTCTTTGAATCTGTATGGCATCTCTTTCTGCACAGGATTAGTGACAAGATTAGAGGAATTCTTCCCCATGTGAAGAACATCATTGAATTCTTCTTAGTTCAATTTTTGACTCTTTCATTCAAATTAAGATGAATTTTATAGTTTTATTGTCTTTATCCTAAAATTGACTGCATTTTGTAGCAGTATGTTGGAAGTATGCTATTGCTAGTGTTGCAGAGCATGTTATTTTTTACATTCCCCAAACTGGCAGTTAATTTACTTCTGCTAAGGAAGAAAAGTATTTTTATTTTTTATTTTTAGTGAAGAGCTTATACAGATCCAAATAAGGAGCTACGTGAAGAAATAGTTGATGGAAGCAATTTTCCGTGCTGCAGCCTTTTGTCTGGGATGAAATTTGGGAATTGAAACTTTAGATCCTTACTTGTCTTTTCAGCAATGGATTTGGTGTTGGCTGGCACCACCTAGCGGTGATGAGTTTGAATTATTGATGGGTGTTCCATGTTTTCCTTTGCACTAAGTTACATCCATGGAAATTAGACATAAAAACCTGATCAGATCAGAATTTTGCAGCTGTAATGCTTTGATTTTTCTTTTCTTGTTAGCTTCTTAATGACTTTTACCTGAAAGCTGTAGGGCAGAAGGCAGTTCATGTAGAACTTCTGTCTTTGTCTTGGGATATAAAGATCGAGGGCAGCCTTTTAAAGTCCTGAGAGAAGTGAGCAAGGCAAATTTTAGAACTTCAGCTGTGGACTTGAGGAAAGAATATTTTTTGCTTTTTTGAGGATCTGTTTGGAAGGATCCCATGAGAGGTTGTCCAGGAGGGCCCAGGGACCCAAAAGAGCTGGTTGATCTTCAAGGACAGTCTCTTCAAAGCACAGGAACAGTTCCTTCCACCATGCAAGAGGAGAGAGCATGGCAGAAGGCCAGCACAGAAGAAAAAAGCATTGCTGACTGAGCTAAATTGAAAAAGAAAGTACCTGGAGGTGGAAAGTAGTGATGAGCTACCCAGCAGGAGCACAGAGATGTGCAGGTTTGGAGTTTGGAAGACCAAAGCTCAGGTGAAAGTGAAACCACTGAGGGATTAGAAGGGTTTTTTTAAGTACATCAGTGTGAAAAGAAAGGCTAAGGAAAGTGGGAAGCTGTGCTCAGTGGTGATTGTTGAGCTTGGTCTGTGGGAAGATTATGGAGAAACTCCTTTTGGAAGCACTCTTTGAGCACAGGAGAGAAAAGAAGGCGATTTGGAGCAGTCAGCATGGATTTACTAGAGGCAAATTGTGCCTAATAGGTCAGCATTATTTGCCTTTTACAATTTGATGACTGGCTCTGTGTACAAGGGGAGAGAATGTCACTGTGGCTTTAGTAAGGCCTTTGACGTGCTCTGCTGTTGTATTTTTCTAGTCATAATGTTAAGATAAAAACTGGAAAAAAACCTGATCAAAATAAATCTTAATCTGATCAGAGAAAGTGGCTGATATCCTGGAGGGCAAGGCTGCTGCTTAGCAGGCCCTGGACAGCCTGGAGAAATGGGATGATAGGAGCCTCCTGAAGTTCCAAGAAAATAAAGTTGAAGTTCTGTGTCTGGCATAGGATAACTCCATGTTATCCCCACCTGATACTTGGCTGAAGGCTGATGGGCTAGAAAACAATTTAATGAAAGGGATCTGGGGTGCCTCAGCAGTGAACTCTTGCAGTGAAGAAGACCTGCCATGTCCCAGGTATCTGGAGCAATGTGTTGGGTTTTGAGGTCCCCACTACAAGAAGGATGTTGACATTCTGCTGTAAGTCTGGTCAGGGGTCTGGAGCTCTGGGCTAACAGGAGGAGAGGCACAGAGAAGAGGATTTGTTCAGCTTGGGGAGGAAAGGGGAAGGGTACAGACCTGACTTCTGTCTACAGCTGCCTGCTGGAGGACACAGAGAAGATGGAGCCAGACTTGTCTTGGAGGTGCACGAGAATGGGAGGCAATAGACACAACATCAAAAATTCACATTAGATAAAAGGATTTTTTTGTTGTTGTGAGGGTGGTGAAGTTCTGAAATAGGTTGGCCAGAAAAATTGTCAAACTTCCATCCTGATGTGTTCAAGAGTCAGCTGGACAAATCCTTGACTAAATTGGTTTAATTAGACCTTTGAGCTGGGCTTGGGCCACATGAGCTCCAGAGGTGCCTTCCAGCCTGAATTATTTTATGACTGTAATAATCACAGGGACAGAAGAGCATCAAAATGTACAAAACATTGCAAAAGCTGTCAGAGCAGTCAATTGTATGAAAATTCCAGTTCCTCGGGTCAGGGCTAATGATAATGAAATTTGGTATCAAAAATATGCACCCTCTGTTGTTGGCAAAGTCTGGTGCTCCAGATAGCACACAGCTGCAAATGTGTGTGTCTAGTGTATATGGATTATAGAATCACCAAAATCTGTGTCCAAATCATCAAATCCTCATGTGATTCTTCAATCATTCATGCTTTGTGATTATTTTTTTAAGCTTCATTTGTCCTTTACTGTTTGAAGGGTATGTTACAAGGGTAACTAGACTAAAAATGCTTCTCGTAGTAAATTTTTCCTTGCTCTTGTTTTTTAATTACAACTCATTGCTGTTTGAAATAAAGCAGTAAATGTGGTTTTTTTTAATATTTCCTTTGTTTTTCTCTTTAGGAGATATCAAACATATTCTAGAAAATGAACTTCAGATTCCTGCATCTAAAATGCTGTTAAAAGGGTGGAAGACTGGAGATGTAGATGATAGTGTAAGTTTTCAACTGTGTTTTCAGTTAACTGAACTCAGTTTCAAACTGAGCATCTGTGGGTGGGGATTACAATGCAAGAATTGTGAGTTTCAAACAGTGTCAGATGTCTTGGATGGCACACAAAGAACTCTTAATCTAAAACATTGCAAAATATAATCAGGACAAATCAGTTTGTGTTGGGTTTATATATAATGTGGCCCCCTACAAAAATGATGTTCTGTAGGAGCAGGAAGTGTATCTTGAAAGAAAATATTTGGTGATATTGTAAATATGTACCAATAATTAAAAAAAATAAAATAGTATGTTGGGATTGGTGAATGTTTTGTATTTATAATGATTTTTCTCCCCTCAGACTGTTTTAAAAAGTCTACACTTGCCAAAAAATAATAGTCTTTATGTTCTAACACCTGACCTGCCTCCTCCTTCTTCAAGTCATTCTGGGTAAGTCTTTTATCCATAAGTTCTATTTGTATGGTTTGGTTTTTTTTGTGATTTTCATGAAGCCACGTGTGTATTTGCAGGAATCTGCAGTCAGTAAATACAAAGTGTTTTCACTGCACTAGTGACTGTTGGGATGAACCAACTCAGCATCTCCTTAAAAAGAAGCTTGTTGGAGTTTTTAAGACTTTGGTGGGGTACATGAACCTCTTAGGTACATAGGGAATTTTACATGTCCCAGCTGTGATGGCTTTAATTTAACAGAAGGTTATTCCCTGTGGAAATAAGAGCTGGCCTTGCATAAGTTGCTGCGTTATGTTGGTCCATTTAATGTATTGTGTAAATCATTCCCAGCAGATCAGAATTTTCTTTATGAAATGTTTGTTACATTATTTTATCTTGTACTTTTAAAATATATGTAGATAGGCTGAACAATTAACTCCCTTTAATTGAGCAGGATATCTTTTATTGCTGATTTGAACACTCAAGAAGTAAGTAGTGAGCGTTCATGTGTCACAGAATCGCAGAATCATCAAAGCTGGAAGAGACCTTCAAGATTATCTAGTTCAACCCACCATAATGACTCCTGAAATATATCCCCAAGTGCCACATCCAGATGTCTCTTGAACACTTCTAGACTCCACCACATCCCATGGCAACTTAATCCAATGCTTACCCACTCTTTCAGGGAAAAACGATTTTCTAACACCTGATCTGACCTTGCTGTGGTGGAATTTAAGTCCATTTCCTCTCATCCTTCTGCTTGAGACATGGCAGTGGAGACTGACCCCCAGCTGGCTCCAGCCTCCTTTCAGGGAGTTTTGAGAGTGAGAAGGTCCCCCCTGAGCTAAAGGGTTTCTCCAGGCTAAACACCCCCAGCTCGCTCAGCCACTGCTCCCAGGACTTTCCCTCCAGACGCTTCCCCAGCTCCGTTGCCCTTCTCTGGACACGTTCCAGCCCCTCAATGTCCTTCCAGAGCTGAGGGGCCCAACACTGGACACAGCACTCGAGGTGTGGCCTCGCCAGTGCCGAGTACAGGGGGACAGTCACTGCCCTGGTCCTGCTGGCCACGCTATTCCTGATACCATCCAGGTGCCACTGGCCTTCCTGGCCACCTGGGCACAGCTGGCTCATGTTCAGCCACTGTCCATCAGCTCAGGTCTCTTTCTGTTGTCAGGGAATATTGCAAAGGTTTGAAAAGGAAATGATGTTTTATGGGAAATGCTCTTAGGAAGTAATTAGCAATTACTTCGGTTTGTTTTCTTCCTTGCCCTTCCCTTTCCCGAAGGCCCTGTATGTGCTCTTTCCCAGGAAAATGGGAATTTTACTCGGTAGCCGCTAGAGGGTGCGCAGGAATTGAGCCTGGGAAAGGAGCTGCTCCGGACCAGCCAGTGCAGGGAGGGAGGGATGCGTTTGGAATTGGGCAAAATGCATGGATTTCAGGTTGTCTGAAGAGGGAGTTGGCTTCCTGCCCGTCTGGGTGATAGGAGAATATTCTACGAGTGCAGTTGTATTAATGGTGAGAGGAATTCTTTGCGAGTTAATAGAAATTAATAGCTGCCTCCCTAATGACTGAAACTACTTTGTATATTATTAGAAGGTACTTGTGCACATTAACATGTAGTCTGTGGAGGAAATAAGAATGCTGATGTGAATTATAAAAAAAAATAATGGTAAAGAAAAGGAGCATTAAGAGAGGGAATAGTGGCACTGGAACAGAGGGTGGTGTACATGAACTATATGTGCAAACAGGAGCTGTATTTGTGTGTGAGAACAATAAGCCATTGTACTTTAGCAGCTATTTGAAGAACAGTGAAAAGACACTACAGCTGCTAATTGTTTCCATTTCCAATTTCAAAATTTTCTACACAGGTATCGCTGTATATTGTAGTTTGAAGGTTATAATTCTGGAGAGAAAATTGGAGTCTGAAGAGAGTTGTTTATGGCAACTGCAGTAATGTATATAACAACAAACTGTTTAAAAACAGTTCTTAGCCTTTTTTATTGCATTAATAGTTTTAAAGAACTTCACTTGATAGAAAAATCAAAGTAGTTGTTACCTTTTATAGTTTTTATTTGTTTCATAGTGGAGATTAGTTCTGGATATTTTTAAGATAAAAGTTGGTAGCTTTGGGACAGCAAACGATGACTAATTAGTGGCTATTTAAACACGGATAATTTGAAGGCTAGATCATCTCCCTGAAGTCATAAATTCTAGATGAAAGGGGAGGCTTGCCTCCAATTAAAGCATCAATGCAGATCAAAACACATCTAATTGAAGCAATGTACCAAACCCAGTTACACTGTTTACTGCCTACTGTTAGGTCAGTTATTATTCAGATTAGTTTGTTACCCACAATTTTTGAAAGCGTCGTGCTCACTTCTATTATTAATGGATGTTAAGGAACTTTGCCTCTTGCTCTGTGAGTTCATCTGTTGTTTTCTTCAAATGCCTTCTGTTTTGAACTAGAGATAAATAGTCGTGATTTGAATATCTCCAGAAAGTGATATTTGAAAAGCCTGAGATGCCAGTATGTGATATTTTATCTATATGCCCTTCTTAAAAGGAGCAGTCTGGCCTCAGCTCTATAAGCTCCAATTTGTGCTTGTTCTTTATAGTGAGGCAGAACAGTGTCTGAAACATCCTTTTCCAACATATTGGTATGAAGGCATTGAAGTTTATTGTGACAGACTGAACGGGCTTAACCCAGGACTGACTTAAAATCAGCATCTAAATGTAATGGCAAAATGATCCTGCAGTTTAAACAAACAAAAATCTTCTAGGGTGTCTTTGTTTGTCAGTGGCCTACCTAAAGCTTTTATAGGTAATAGAAACCCAGTGAATTACTGCTGCATGCTAGTAAATTGAGGTGTAAAGATGAAATTTAAATGTCAGATACCACCTATACGGTTCCACCCTGCTTCCACAATTTCAGTTGGCAAAGCCATACTTATCCATGCATGATATCCAGAACAATAACCATGTGTTCTGTGAGCTGTGGATGTAATGAAATCTGATTTCTAGTGAATTCCTGCCTCATCCCAGCAGCTGCAGTAAATCAGTCTTCTCCTTTCCTGCTTCCCATCATCTCGCCTACCTCTGATACTGCCTCCAGTTCTCCTTGCATATTTTGTAGCATCTGTGTAATATTTTTTCCCTTGTGTAGAGAATCAGCCTGCCCTGCATCTGTTCTCCAGTTAGCAGTCAGGTAGTATCAAAGGAAAAGAGAAATAATATCCTGTGCATACTTCTGAGATGACTGGCCAGAGGTCACCTGGATGGGTATAAAATGCTGCACTTTAAATGCAGCCTTTTACTGAGGTGGGTGGTAATTTGGGTCCCCTTCCTCCTCCTGTCTGTTGATTTATACCCGATCTTTGAGACCTCTAACACTATGAGACCTCCTTAAAACCAGTGACTATGTTCAAAAGTTACCAGATGGGAGCTAAAGTTACCAGGTGGGTGGAGAAAAACACGATTTCCCTTGGAAAGCAGTCTTAAAAGGAAACATGCCAAAGAATGTCCATCATTAAACGTCCATGGGAGCAGATCCCTTGCACCAGCTTTGTCAGATTAGGTTAATCACTTCCTCAGTGGCAATTCCTTCCCTTTGTTGCCTTGGATGCTTCTTGAAGGCTGACAATACTCAGTTCAGGAAATGGGTTTAGGAGAATGCAACAGGGAAGCATCAAAAGTGTGGGCAGGGGAGTCTGGCCATGGAGCTGGATCACCTGATCGTCTCTCCTTTCTATCCTGTATGTTCTGGAAGATGCTTTTATAATTTTTTGGTTGCTGTTGTCATTTTAATGGATATAATTTATTTTATATTTGTACTGTTTTTGCTAAATAGCTGAAAGTCAAAGATACTTTATTATATCTGATGAATCATTGGAAAGTTGAAAAGCATTAAAAACCCAGGTGCATGCTATGGAGATTATTAGAAATAATGCCATTTTGCTAAATGATTGTTACTTGTTTAACAAGTGTAATCATCTGTATGGTTAAGAAAAAACCCCACAGTCCCCATTTTTCAAGCAATAGGTCCATATATTGCTGAATGCTTCTGGTTTAGATCATTGCAGAGCAGTGGTGGTGATGTGGTGTCTTGTTGTACGTTATCAACTGTAGCGGAGTGTTAATTAAGGACGATGTAACCTGCAACTCCAATTATTAGTCCTGTCTGTTTGGCTGGACAGGAGCAGTGCCTTGCTTTAGTTATTTTGAAAGCTTCCATAAGAATGGTAAGATTAATGTTTTCTTTTCACATCTGTTCATGAGACAGTTTAAAAATCCTGAAGTTTAAAATGCAATAGAATGTAAACAAAAGGGCTTCTGCTCATTTACATGTTAGCCAGATTTGCTAACTGATTGCTGTTTGAACCTAATCTACCACCTCCTGCTGCATTAGCTACAACAAACATTACATTTACATACTGATTTCTTATTTTGTTTTAATGTAAATAATCTGTAATTACAGTAAATTTGGACTTCTGTTGACATGAGCTTGTATAAATCTGTAAGTTTAAAATGGAAATGTTAATTACCTTGTGTCATACCTGTTTATATAAAAATCTGAGATTTTGGGGGAAATTTCTGTGTGACTGAGAAAGATATTGCCTAGTGGGAAATACTGAATGTATTTCATAAAAAGTAGAATGAAAAGGAGCATTTATGTATCACTGATTAACGATTTACTTTTGGTATCAAATTCTAAAATATTACTAAAATTTCAAAGAAAAATGCTATTAAAAAGCAAAGTATCATATAAAAAATCAAAGCATTCATGCAATCACTTAACAGCAGATAGAACCAATCTGTTTTGTATGTCCATGTCTCTTGCTAGAACTGGTCAGAGCAATGACTGTGCTCTGATCTATTTTCTTTTGTCTGTTCTTGGACTCCTTTTTTGGGTGTAGGCAGGGTACCTCAAATGGAGGATTGGTGCCCAAAAATACAGGTTCCCTTGCCTCCTGTGCTGCATAGTGAGTGCAGAATCATTCAGCTGAGGTAAAAAAGTTGTAATGGCAGTATATCACCTATCAGGAAATGTTTTTGAAAGCTGGGGTTTGCAGTAGGGGGAAAATGGTTCTAGTAAGAGTGGTCTACTTTAGTCCTCTTTCTAGAATTTAGTTTTCTTTTCCCACTAATTAATTCTCAGGTTAGTTGAATTCTCTTAGCACTGGTGGCAACAAAGAAAAAGAAGGAAAAAAAAAAAGGAAATCTGTTTTGACTTTAATGGGACATAGTTTGACCCTGATTTTTTTTTCCTTTTTAATGCAGCTATTTTATTTGGAAGATTGTAGTCAACTATAACATTTGCAGGAAAATTAAATGGCTGCAAACACTGAGGCCAGAATTTTAGAGATGTGCATTGTATTTGAAGTCAGTCTTTTCAATATACTTATGTGGACCTAAAAAGAAATAATAATAAGCTTCAGCTTACTGTCAGTGAGAAGTTTCCTTTAAATACATTTATCTTGTAAAATTTATCATTGCCTTAATGGCTGAAATACAATTTTTTGGGTGAGATATATTTTGGTACAAGTAAACTGGGGTAATCTGCATCCCCCTTTGCGGAAGGAAATGATAATGGGAGGGACAGACATCTCTGACTGTGTGCTCTCATCACCCCCATCCCACACAGGAGGGTGGGTACCAATGCTGGCATCAGTGACCCAGCAGTTGTGCCATCAAGTCCTCCTCCCTTTGACTTTCTAGTGGGCACTGTCCAAGTCCTACAGCTGTCAGACCATGTGAGATTTTGATGTAGCAGCTCCAAGGACTGGAGCAGTTTGACCAGTGCATTCCTGTGTAAGCAGAAGTAATGTTCCTCATTATGTTATTTTTCTGAAGAAAAAGTGAACAATTAACCACGCACTATATTTGCTAACACTTTCAAACCCAGTTTTTCCTCAGGTTTTTTTCAGGGTTTTTTTTTTAGCCAACTTAATTTTCAGCCTCTCTTTTCACTCTGTTTGTCGATGAATATGTGCTGAGAATTTGCTTGTTAACAACGTTCAGCTTGTGTTGCTTAGAAATCCCGAAAGTAGAGGTGTCAAAATTGTTAGTTACTTCAAAAATTAAAGCTTTTAATTTTTAGGCACTTCATTTAAATTTGTTTGAAGAGTATTTTTTCCTTTCCAAAATACTTCCTGCTCTCACAAGTGGAAAACTTTTCCTATGAGCAGATGCTTTTTATTAACAAGCTGTATTTTGAGTTGTACTGAGGTGTGGGTATCATGCATAACTGGAGATACTGAGGGTTTGATCAGACTGGCCTGTTTCCTTCTATGTTTACATCAATTACAGAATGAAAACATGAGTCATGTTATCAGTTAGCATCTACAGATTTTCAGATAGAGTCAAAATTAGCTATAACAGAACCTTGTGTGAGTCTGTATGGAATCCAGAGCCATTCACATATGCTGTAATTAATGTTTTCAGAGCAATTAAATATGTCATTTGCCTCCAGTATTTGCTGAAAACAAATAAAAAATCAGAATCTGAAAAAGCACAGCAGGATATTTTAGTTGCTACTGAACATTTGCCAATAGAAAATATGGTTGTGGTGATGCAAAACTTATTAACAATCAAATTAGAATTACCTTTGAAAATAGGCATCCGACTTTTCAGAACTCCTCTTTTTATCCC
>VXAD01013566.1:80000-114935 GCA_013399195.1 Dicrurus megarhynchus | reverse complement strand
CCCCCCGCTTTTGAAGGACTGTTAAGTATTTAAAAAAACTTTAGGCCTTTTGTAGAAGATTCTGGGAAAGTGCAGAAAACTACGTGTTCACTATAGATGATGCCGGTTACATTTGTAGTGTCTCTATGCACATGATCATACTTAACATTGACAATGAGTTCTATTTGTTTTCCATATTGGAAAACCATAAAAGACAAGAAATAGTGCTTCATGATTTTGTTGCGTAGTTTGTGATTACTGAGATGTCACAGGAGCCAAATTAAGTTGCCGAGTGAAAATGTTTTTGTAAGGTAAATTTCCCTGAGATGTTCAACCAAATGGTGCATCTCTTGCTAAAGCATCCAGTGAGCATTTTAGGAGTTCCTTCCCATCTGAGCAGCAAAGCAGCAGATCAGTAATTCCAGTAGGAGCTAAAACTGACAAATCAGTTCTCAAGTGATTTAGGAATCTTTCTTGTCGTCTTGTATGGTAATATACAGCTGTGCTGATCTGCATTTAGAATTTGTCCTTTACTGCTGAGAGGAATGGCATGTTGAAGTGTCACGGAATAGTGAAGATGTGAAGGAAAAAACCACAGTCTGTCATTCTTCTATGTGTGTGTGATAAGAAAAAAAAGAATTGAATAGGCCCAATTAAATTTCATATACCACTGAACAAGTCAAGTCTGCGTAAATATTGTTTAGAAACCCAAGCTATGGTAAATGGTGCTGCGGTTTTGTAGCATGTGTAAGATTGCACACAGCCATAATTGCCATGTCTATAACAGAAGTCCTGCCTTCTACTTTGAAAAGTAGATAGCTGCATGATTTTGTATCTAATTAAGCAAACAGGATGCCTTTTTAACATCCAGATGTTTTGCTACCGGGAAAATCAGAAAAAAAACCCCAAGTTTGTAACAACATGAAGATATAGTTGGCCTATCTTAAGATGTTTTAAAAATTTATTTCTGATGATTAAAACCTCTGTAATGTACATTTAAAATGAGGCGAGCAGAACTGACTTTTGTAAATGCTCAATACCCACACGAGAAATTTTGCTGTGGTTACTTTTCCAGTTCTAATTAGCTGGGTTTATGTGCTTTGAATGAAACTAAGCAGAAGAACTTCCATTTGGTTTCTGCTTCAGGTAACCCTAGAGAAGAAAGAGCATGCTTTGCCTTGTTCTACTTGCCATCAGTTCTTAATGTGCCTCTTAGCTTGATATTTGGTCTGGTCATCAATATGCTGACAAGCCTGTTATTAATGGCATTAGGAGTGCTAAATACACCCGATGTTTGTGAAGATAATGGGACTCTCTCCATTTTGAAAATACTTAACATTAGAAGAGCTTTAAAGGCTGCAGTCACCTTATTAAGGAAGGAGTTCAGGAATGGCCTTTGGTCATTCTCAGCATGCTTCCTTGCATTTAAGAGTGAAAAGAGAGATGATAATGTTGTGCCTGGACTTGTCCGTGTAGAGTGTAGGGTACCCTGGGGTTTTTGCATCTAACTGTAAAACAAGCTATAACATGCTTATCCCTGATCTTCCTGTTTTTCTTTCAACCATTTCAGGGCCCTGCAGGAGTCATTAAATCAAAACTTCATGCTGATTGTCACCCATCGAGAAGTCCAGCGGGAGTACAACCTCAACTTCTCAGGAAGCAGTACCATTCAGGAGGTGAGTGCTGTTTCACAGCTGAAGAATAAATGTAGCTCATTATAGCTAATGCCAGCTCTGTTAAAGGGGGTTTGCATAGTCTTGATGGATAGTCCTGTATTTTATTAGTCTTTTTTTTTTTTTAGATCAACTGGGTCATCAAGATTTGCTGTAATTTGATTAGAGAATTCAGTCAGAAAAAGGTGTTCTATGAAATTATACAGAAAGGATGTTTCTCTTTGCGTTGTAGTAGCAAAATATGCAAACAGCATTTATTGAGTTATTCAAATTGCATTTTACTTGAAGTCCCTGGAAGCTCCCTCTGTCTTTCCTTCTTTTAACCAGCTCTGTCTCCATTTTGTAGGCACCTCAACCATTGCCAGTTGCTGTTGGAGTGCTGTAATTCTTACTGGCCTAGTAGCCAAATGGTTTTGTGTATAATGGACGTTGCTGCCATTCTGTGGAATGGCCAGCAAGGGGTGATATTGGAGAGAACTTCGGCAGAATTAAGTCCTAAAGGAACAAATATCTCTGATGTGATTCTGGACTCTCTGAATTCAGAACGAGCAGTCCCTTGCATATTTTTAAAACTCCTTTCCAAGCCCAAAGGTTGTTGTCTCCATGGTATATCTAATGCCAGATGTTGTGGATGTTATTTTCCATATAACCCACTGCCTTCTGGAAACTTGACAAACAACCTAGAAATGTGAATCTTCAGAATTCACATTACAAAATATTAAGATTAAATGTTTGCTTTTCAAATTAAATGTATGTTTGCTATTATTGGTCTGACACTTCTCTCAGTCTTTTAGGGTTGAACAGATTTTATTGAAGTTTTCCGTGTCACATGCTGACATAGTAGACAGAATTAATTCAAGTTCTGTAATATTAGCTATGGGAGTAGTATCTCATACAGCCATGAAAAATGATCACTAACTGTTTTGATTGTGAATCCCGTTATTTTTAGGAGCTAAATTCTGATTTTTCCCTGTCTGCAAGCCTGTTTTCTACTTCTTATTTTTAAATCTACTATAAGTTCTGTTTTACTTTTTGTGGTGATAAAAATAAACAAACACACTTGAACCAGTTTGACTTTTGAGGGGCTGAGCTTTGACTGTCTACAATTATAAAGAATTTGAATGTTTATGGAAATAAATCATCCAAATACGTGGTTTTAATTTTTAAATGGTGAGATTCTAAAAGAAAACACATACATATATATTGTCTGTTTGGTTTTTATCAATGCTATATCATTTACTTCTTTGCTGTTGGGTCTTACCTGGCTTGAAGGAAGCAGAAAGCTGTGCCAGGGTGATCTAGGCTGCCTTTCCATGCACTGAAGTTTTCTTGTTTGTTGGTAATGGCAGGTTACAGTCAACACGTTGCCATATGAAGTCAATATAATTTAGAAGTTAATTATGATTTTCCCCTTAAACAACTGAAATAAAAACCCTACCACCCCGTAACCAGCATGAGCAGAAAACCTTTCTTTGCCTTTCTTGTATCTAAGTATCACACCCAATAGAGTGTATAAAACTGTGAAGACCAATTCAGGGGCTCTGTGGCCCTTGTTGTGCAGCTGATGCTGAACAGGTGAACGTGTCTGTCTGTGCAAAGTCTCCTGGAAATCCCTGGGGATTTGGCTGAGGTAAAAGGGTTGGCGAACATTTGTCTAATTATAGAAAACAAGCACTGTTTTGAATGTTAACTCCCTAATGGCTTCTTAATTTAATTTTTTTTTTTCTTTTAGCATAGAGTGATCATTGTAACAAACCTAGGCAGTCCTTGTGGTTTGGAGGAATCAGTGCTATCTTTCCTCATCTCCTTTGTCTCTGTCCTCTCCAGGGACTGTTAGATTTTTTTTTTTTTCTCTTCACTCTCTTGTTCGCACTTTAACAAATTAATAGTTTACTTTCCTCCTGGTGTATTTTTGTAACGGTGGAGAAGCTCAGTGATGCAGTTGCCAACCACAAGAGGGCAGGAAGGACTATTCAATTATTACCTAAAAAAGCCGCTCAGTGTTTTCAAATTAGCTTCTGGTATATTAACAAAAAGGACTATAATGGCCAAGTTATTGTTTGATTTACAGATAATTGGCATATTGCAGGGAGGAGACTTAATTTCACCCTTTTAAATTAAACAGGGAGATTTAAAAAGACATAAAATATTCATTAATGTTCAGTGATTATAAAGCAGTGGCATATATTTATTCTACCTTTATTACTGTTTCGATGGGAAAATACTGCAAATATTTCAGAAATCGACTTGGCCATACTGACAAGTTGAAATGTTTAAGCAGTGTTAATGCAATCTACTCACACGCCATATCCTATGCAGAAAGATTCAAAATGACTACATCAATTATTAAAAGAAATATTTAAGATTCTAGAAATGTTCTACTTCTTGCCACAGTTGGGTGCAACTGTCTCTCAAGGGCTGCTGGTTCAGTGTGTTGTTGTTATAAGTACTGCAAATTTTAAGGAATAGATATTTTTTCCAAAGGTCTCAAAAACCCCCCAAACTCACACCAAAAACTCAACCCCACCACCCTTTCAGAAGGCAGAAATATTTTGCAATGGATTAAATGCAAAATCAAGTGAGCTCACAACTGTGCTTTCCTAAACTACTACTGCTGCAGTTCTCTGCGTTTCTTATTGTTTAGAATGCATGTTTAATAGTAAATGATATTTGGATGAATTGTTTTCTCAAAGAAATCGTGGTGTTTAATGGGGAAACAATGTGACAAAAAATTATCTGAGAGAAGCCGGATGCCGTAGTGCTCATGTCTGCTTCCACAATTTCTTGCATATTATTTTAATAGTTGGACTTCGGATGGTACTTGAAAATGCCTTTTTTTTTTTTTTTTTTAACATTCTTTTTCAAAATATCTAGCCGTTTATGTATTAAGATCTGATTTCTCATCTTAAAAAATGTAAGTTACATTGTTATATTGTTTTGGGATCATGAACTTATACAGTTTCTTTGGAAATGAAATAAATTAAATAGAACTTGTCAAAAATTCTGTATATTCGATTTAATTTTTTTTTTTTTGAGTTGGGCAGGGGAGTAGTTAACTTGGAAAGTTGATAATAACACGATGGTCTAAATTGCAAATTAATCTGTGTCACAGTTTTCTGACATCTGTTTGTTCTTGTAAAATTGCAGTATTAAATTAATTCTGGGCAGATACTGTTCTGGGAAATATCATGGTTACTTTTTTCCATGATCTGCATTTTAAATTGGAAATTGGTAGGTTTCGTGCCAGTTTGGAGACTGGAAATGAATACATTTCCAGTGTATTAGATGGTTAAATAATGACAATTTGACAAATTGAGCTCCTAATACAGGACTAAAAGGAGATTTCTGTGTGAAGACTTGTTTTTTATTCTGCTAAGATAATTTATAGAGGCTGTCTGCAATTGGAGATTTTTTTTAACTTTAGGTTTGAGGAGCTCTGTGCTAAATTATTATGAGGCATTACCACATTCAAGATAATTTCTTTTCTGTCTATTCTTACCACCTTGTTCTCATTTAGAAATGAACATTTCGACTGCTTTTCATTTTTGCAAGTTGTTGTTACATTATTTGACAGAAATGAAGGAAAGCCTTTTTCAGAGGGGGGAATATTTAAATGTGTGTTAAAAGCAAGTTTGTGTTCTAATCCTGGAGCAGACAAACTAATTTGTGAAAAACTTAATGGACTTGAGTTCTTGTCACAATAATGTGCTCTACACTTTTTGTTTTAGTCAGTGACATAGAAAAAAAAATCAAACATTTTTAACAAACTGGATTGCTCCATTAAAAACAAAGACTTTGCATTTGTCTCTTTTACTCCTTTGATACAGACTTTGAAGCCTTTTTGTGATTCCTGTGTGCAGGATTACAAAAATATCCAGTGTACACAAGCTGTGGCTGCTAAAGGATGGATGAGTTAAATATGCAGAACCCTCAATCCTCTCACAGATTGGTGATCTTATTTTGTAACTGCTGGAAATTCCAGTTGAGAATACTATGTAGAGCATGTACCGGGCACTAGAATTCTTGGTAAAACATAAAATCTATGCAAACAATGCAGAGAAGATGGGTCTTTAAATAATGGCTGCCTCTGCTCTTTATTCTGTTCCTTTAGCCAATAACTTAAGCAGAGGCTGCCTGCTCAGCATCCCTGTCACCTGTGCTAGGTAATATATTTGTTCTCTGTTCCCTACAGACTCACTGGCTAAGGTGGAAAATGGAAAGCAATGTATCCAATAGCCCTCCAGGCAGGAGGAGGAACTATTTGTGCACACGACTGCCTGGGCTGAGATAAACTGTAAATTCTGTGTTGACAGACCCTAATCAAGTCCTTTATGATGGATTTCTTTAAACTTTTTTCATAAGTGGATGAATGTTAAACAAGATGCAAAATTACCGTTAGGAACATGCAGGCAGAAGCCTCGTTTAAAAGGCCTAAATAAATGTAATATATAGGTAAGCAGATGAATTACCTGCAGCAGGCAGAAAAATAATCTGGCTGAAGGTCTTGTACCTTTTTCAGATCTGTTTTTTGGTGTCTGAACAAAATATTTTCAAGCCAGTTGTTGGTGAGTGAGATCGTTCAAAGTAAACGTGAGACGCTGACATGGAGACATGAAATGCATATATAAATAATGTTCTTTTTTATGCTGTAGCTAAATAATTACAATAAAATACATTTGCCAGAATATGGGAAAAATATTAATAGTTTCAGAAACAGTTGTTTTATACTTTGACATTTTGTACTTGCTTTAAAATTGTTCAAAACTATTATTGTAATAAAAATCAGTAACAAGCACTTTTTGGTATTTAATAGGAGGTGCACAAACGTCCTATTGCTCAAATAGTCTTAGTATCAGTGAAGCTATTAAAATACGTTGCTATACTCATTGTACTCAATAGCCACATATTTTTATGAAATTTGAACATTTTGTTTGCTTTTTAAAGAAATCTGTCATGTTAAAATTGTATTCAATTTATAGCGTAACAGCAGTATACATAATTTAAACATCACTGTGATAGCTTCGGTGTTCTACAGTGGTAAATGAGGACCTGCTAGCAAGCCAGGCTTTGACTTTTTCAGCAAGGAGAGAAAAATCTATTTTTAAAAAGCTAGATCAACTTCTTGATTTGTTTTTTGCCTTTGTATTATAGAAAACCACACATTCCTAAAGTAAAATGTATTCTCTGAAAGAAATCCTTGATAAACTTTTTGTAAGTGGTGATGTGTTGGGGATTATATGAAAAGGAAGTTCCTTGGGAAATAAAGAGAAAAC
The DNA here is from genome assembly GCA_013399195.1 of Dicrurus megarhynchus. Classification (NCBI taxonomy): domain Eukaryota; kingdom Metazoa; phylum Chordata; class Aves; order Passeriformes; family Dicruridae; genus Dicrurus; species Dicrurus megarhynchus. Next base: position 108,010 of record VXAD01013566.1, on the reverse strand, counting down.
ACCTTTTAGGTACCTGTTCAACAGTGATAACTTTATTAGGCACTTAAAATATCTTAATATCTTAAGACTGAAGAGATCTGTTTCAAAGATGTCCCATTGAAAAAGGGATATAACTATTTTTCTTTTTCTGCAACAGAAACAGCAATAAGAGATAAAGAAAGGGCACTACTTCTCACTTAATTATGAAACTTAATATATTCCTGACAGAATATGTTTCATAACCTGTAATTTGATTTTGGTGGGTTTGGATGTGCATATCATTAAAGAAACGATCTTCAGTTATTAAAAAACTAGTAAACATGGAGATTTTTATATGCAAGAAAAGGCAGAGAGTAAATAATTGCACTGGTGACCAATACTGTAATAATCCTGTTTTACAATATGCACTTGACAGGTTGTAATAGTGCTAATTGAAGAGACTAATTCACACTTGCTTCATTCTATTCAAAGGCAAAATCAGCAGCTTGTTTTGCTTTTGACCAGATGGTCCTGATGAACACCTACTGTGCACTTTAAGTGCTTTACTAGAATTACAAAGGCTGGGGGCTGCATCCGACTCAAAATGATTTGAGAAGAGAAAAAAACCTCACTGCTCAATGGATTTGGTGCAACTAAATTAATTCTAGTGGACCCATTACACATTGAGCCCCCTTTTCAAAGTGCTGAGCCTCCTCGTTTGTTCTGTAGCAATGAGAAAGTGAAAGGCAGATTACTGCAAACAGAAATTAAAAAAAAGTGCTGTGAAAAGGAGAAAAGAGGCCTTGAAGCCTTTTCATATCATTTGGGTTTTTCAAGTGCGTTATTTTTGGGGAGGGTGGATGTATGAAAAGCCAATTGGAGTTTTTTTTGTTTTAAAGTGCGCTATTTAAGTACTATGAATATAAAAGCAAGAGCAACAGTTGACTGAGTTTACTGTGGTAAAGCTTTGTGTCCAAGGATGAATCAAATTCATTATAGTCAATGCTTTGTATTTTCATATGAATGCAGGGTTAGTTTCACAAGACTGTGTCTGTTTAGGATAATTATAATTTAATATTTTCCTTTCATAAAGTTATCACTGTAGTTTATCTAAAATTTGCTGAAAGCACGGTTTTTTTCCTTGCATAAATTTAGAAGCACCCAGAGAGTTTCAAACTCCAAAGGAAGCTGTTTGATTTGCAAGGGAAGGTGAGGCAGGTTCCAATAGCACAGATTATTATAACTAATTAAAAGTCACACATCTGTTAACGTTCAGTTTGTCAGCACTCAGTTTAGTGTGTGTGTGTTTATATCTCTTCTTCCTTTCCTTCTCTGTCTCTATTCCCCTCCATCCATAAGTGTAAGTTGGGTTGGAGAGAGACTCTCGAAGGATAAGGATCAATTTATTTGAATTTGAAAATAATGAGGAGTCATTGTTATAATTTTGGTTATGGGTTTGGCTCTGTAAATGCTCAGTCATGTGAGTTGTCCTTATTTTAGAAGTAATCATGTTGAATTGAATGGCTTTGCTCATGTAATTTAAGGATGCTAAGGATTTTGGGGATCAAGACCTAATTTAAAACCCTGAATTTTTTAAAAACTGCAATTAAAACCATTGCTTGCTATTCTGATTTTGAATATTTGCTGTGTTTTACTTTCAGGGTGGTGGATTTTTATGCAAGGCTTCTATCATAATGCTAGCTATTAAAAAGGTGTTAGCATGGAATGACAAGAAAACCTAAGAAGCTTTATGAACGTATTAAACAGCTATGTCCCCAGCTCCTGTGCTGTTTAGAGTGGGAAAGCAGCACTCTGTAGCTAAATGGCACAGTGCTGTTATCTGTGTGAATTATATTTACTTGAAAAACAAATGAAAAATTCAAGTTAGCATTTTTTGCAATTAAAAAAAATTAATTTACAGCTTGTAAATTAAAGTGGTTTAGAACGTGGTTTAACCTTTCTATCCTGTGTTAACTATAATATGATCACTTCTATTATTGCATGATATACACTTATATTAAAAAAAACACATTCGTTGAATTGCTGATTTGTTTTCAAACAATGAAATTTGTATTTGTGCAAATTATAGTAGGCACAGTGTTCTCTCATGTTTTCTCATCAAACAACCCAATTATACTTATAAATAGTGAGGTGCTAATGAACTGTTGTTCTGGAAAAGTTGATTTTTTTTTTTTTAACTTGAGTAAGAAAGGAAACACTTCACAATTTTAGAGTGCTTGCTTGGTGAGAAAATATTTGAAAATATTTTACTTATGTAAATCCTGTTGGTGCTATCACTTTTAAATACACAACAGAAGCTAATCTAAAATCCCCATCAATTAATATAGAGCATAACTACATTCTTGACATTGTAAATTGCTCACTTAATTGGGAACTGAGGATTTACTTATATTCATTAAGTTACAGAAGTTGTTTCCTAAGAGTTAATATTTCAGCTTGAAGTTTATCACTGCAATCACTAAATAGAAAGAGGTAATTCTTTGGATAGTTGCGGTGATAAGGATATTTAAAGTAGTGTTTGTGGGGTTACAACACCAAAATGGTCAACAGAATCTTGAAGCAGCAGTGCAGTGAAAGTGCTGCACTATGTTGCTTTGTAATTACTATGCAAAGAAAACACTCAGTTGCTCTTTCAACTGTGAATTAATAACGTTTGTCCCATCCATAGCATCTTAGTGACACAGACACCATCTCTGTAGTAAACCCATTTCTTAGGGTTTTTCAGTTGTGTTCCTATATCTGTGTAAAACGTGAACTTGAAAAGTTATCCTTTTGTTTTTGTACCAGGAATCGTGGGCATAAATTGGAGAGCCTTGCACTCATTTAAAGGATAAAATGGCCTCATAATCACCCACAAGAAATCCCTGTTACTGTTTTTAAAAAGGGTTATAGCAGCTCTCGGCAAATATTTGCAATAAGTGGCAGAATTTATGCCTTGCTTTGTGGTAGTTGCGTGACCAGACAGTGGGGCATAGGATTGTTTTAAGGTTTTTACAGCTGCAGGGAAAAAGCATCTGTTCCTAGAAAAGCCTTCATTGTTTAATTTTGACACTGACTTTTCCATGCTGCTTGTACCAGTCTCTGGATTAGGTGCCACTAAGATAAAATTTGTTTTAAGTTGCTCCCAAATGCAGCTGTCACTATACACAGCCTTGTATCTTAGGCAAAAGGAGACATAATCAAAACAAGCATTTTTGCACAAGGTCATTTGTTAGACTGGGAAAGCTCAGAGCAGGAATTTTGAAAATATTGTATCTTGTGAGTAGCTTGGCTATTAGCTTTTGTGTTTGTTTAATAATTCTGGTGGTCACTGATGTGTATGACTGTCTCAGAAATAATGAAAGAAGGGGATTTTTTTAAACTGCACTGCTTTTCTTTGCATATCCTTTATATTAAATTTCTTTTGATTGAGCAGTTTCTGTGGTATTCAGTTACATACATCCCATGTATGTTTATTTGTATCTCTGTATCTCTACAGTGAAATGGAATGATTTACAAAAAGCAGGGAAAATTGACATTTTTGAAAAGGCTTCCATTTCTTTCCTTCAAAGTTTCCAGTGAATTAAAAATGAAAGAGCACTTCATTTTATGTATCCCAGAGTTGTGCTAATTTCTACCCAGCTGGTCTCAACTGATTGATACAAAGCCAAATTTGTGACTGCCTGCATTACAAAGTCTGTAATTTGCTAATGAATTATGATAATAATCTTTCATCACACATGAAAGATTTAGACAAACAATTTACTAACTATATAGTTTGATCACAATTTTTGGGTTTGTACCAAGCCTCAAATCTACTTTTATTTTTCCCTGCCTAGATTAGCAGACCAAAGGGAACTTACTCTTACCTTGTTTTGAAAGCAGTGATGCTGGAAGTTACACAGGGATGATGGTGGACAGCGGAAATGATACAGACTTGTAGTGTAAATACCCAATTTAATGTATAGACAAATCAAACCACCCAGTTTCCAACTAGAGGAGCATCACAGTAGGCATGGCACAGGAAGTTATTTGAGGCTGTATGCACTGTTGTGGGAACATAGATATAAATAAGAATAGGGTACAGATGTTTCTCAAGTTCGACCTCCTCTGGGTATGGTGGAGGCAAGCTAATTAAAACACAGCTAGACAAAGCCATAGGGGCAACTAGGCTTAAAAAGAAAGGAAAGGAAAACCAAATCTTCCAGAAAAGGAGCAGCTGCCACAAGATCTGTCAACTTGAGTGAAGTTTGTGGTTTACCTGCATGTCAGATCAGCAAAGAGTTGATCTTGAACACTCTAAAGGCCCTCTGAGGACAATGTTCACAGGACATGAGCACACCATAACTGTATTCCTGTATGAAATCTGCCCATTTTTGGTCAGATCATCCACCTTCTGACAAAAGATTAATTCCCAGTTCTGTAGAACTTGCTCCTGTACACAGGAAGAAGGAGAGGAGCTCTGTGTTCAGTGCACTCTTCTGTTTTGCAAGGTCAACAGAACTTGCAAAAAAAAAAAAAAATCTGTTGATCATTTTCCTTCTTCTCTTGGGCTCAGATTTAAGTAGACAATATTTTGATGTCCACCTTAGGAAAACAATCAACCTGACAAAGAACCCCACAAGACCTAGCACGTACGTCCAGTGTTTCCATTGTTACATGGATGAAATTGTTGGCTTCGGTGGTTTCTGGTTTGATGTGCTTCTCTTCAGACCATGAGTGACCCAAACTAGCTGGTTTCTCACCCCAAAAACACACACGTATGACTGCCCCAAACAAAATGACATGGAGATTCCTGTTGCTACTATTATATAAAATATTGTTTGACTGGTAAAAAAGATTTTTAAAAATAAACAAAAGGGAGTAAAGGTAAGAAAGTAGGACAACCAGCAATATCAAGAAAGTGCCATCCAGAGCAGGCCCTGGTTATGTGGCCCTGTGAAAAGATCAGGAGAAGAGCTTTGTGGTGGGTGCTGCCTGGAAAGGGGGTTGAACTATGACCAAAGACTTTGTTGTTGCATTATTGTGTTTTTTGTTCTTATCATATTTAGAGAACTAGAACTTTATGAATGATCAGGAGTGTGCTCATGAATCACTTCTTATTGTGTCAGGTTAAAAAGAAAAAGTCTTTAAAAAAAGTGAAAGAGGATTGCAAAGAACAAGGATTTTTTATTATCTTTCTGCAATTTCTATGTAAAGAAGAGAGAGCTCCTTCCTACAAATATGTACTAATGAAATAGCTGTAAGTCTGTCTGTCTGGTATCACATGGCAGAGCCACACATAGCTTACTGCAACCCCAACAACCCAAGGACTGACTTTATTTCAGTTATTTTGTTCACAGCATCAGAGCAAAATATAACACCCCAAATATCTCTGCAGTTTCTTTCAGAAGAAGCAGAAAGGTTTTATACTGGGCTTACTTCATGCATTTCTGATGACAAACTACCTTTTACTGACCTCAGCAACTTTAACACAGTAACTCTTACTTCAGAAACATTGTGAGTTTTGTTTGTGTCCCGTTATTAATTTTTGTGTAAGCTGAATTTCAGTTCAACATCTTTCCTCTGTGTCTTGCATAAACTTCTGTTTGCACTTACTCAAAAAGTTCCTCCTTTAAGGCAAGAAGCACTTATTCCTGAATAATTCAAAAGTGGAGAGTGTAAGGAGTGCTTGGATTAATCTGGGGAGGGTTTTGTGTGTTGACAATTTCACCTATAACTAACAGTCTCTTTCACCCACTGTGCTTAAAAGGTCTTGGATCTTTTTTATTCTTTGCGTTGACCTTGGGCTGGCAGAGAAAAGACCAGACTGCAGCTGAGAGCTCTGACCACAAGGCAGCCTAGGCCAGGACTAAGGCAAACAAAATGGAGAAGCTCTGACATTCACAAAAAGCAGCAACAGAAGAGTGGAAGAGTACACTTTTTTTGTAGTACAAAGCAATACAGTGAAACTTGTCACCCTGATACAGAAGGTAAACTGCCAAGTCGGGCAGGTCCACGTTAATTTTTCAAGGACGGCTCCTATGAGGCCAGTGGAAAATATGTAAATTCTCTAGATCATTCTGTGAGGTTTGGGGTGAGCTGGAAGTTTCTTTTTTGATGAACTAAGAATAATAGACTGAGATGAAACTTGAATTGCTATGGAGATGCCCTTACTCTCCTCAAGTCTTCCCACAGACCAAGTTCTAGTTCACAGCTGTGGTTGCATTAGCAGAGGACAGTGCAGTAAGAGGTCTGCAGAGAAAACCAGTTGATGGGAAAGGTCTCTGCTATTTATCTTTTCTGACATTTTAAAAGTGACCATTTATAGCTGGTCCTGTGGATTGAGTGTTTCTTATTAATTGAAATTTCAAAACTCTGCATCTTCTCTTTTACTTTGGTCTTAATGGTAGTTGGTTTGCTTGCTCAGACTGTTTTGTCCTCCAAGCTGAAATGTGCAGTAAGTTGGACAGGTGGGAGGCTTAAGATCAGGAGTGTGTGTTTGAAGTGAAACACCAATGCAATTCCATTTTACAAGGGCTTGATCTGCATCAGTTTCTTGGTGCAAATCAGTATTTTCAAATCTTGCAGCATTGGGAAACCTCCATTATAGCAGAAACAGTGTCAGTTAAAAATAATTTTGTAAACAGAGGTGGTAGAATTCTTCTTGAATAGGAACAAATGAAAGATATAGTGAAAAGTACATGTGCTGGGTGTTTTCAACTCACTGCAGAGTAGCCATGCAAAGAATCACCATGAGCAGTAAGACAAGCCTTTTAAATACCCAAAAAAACCAGTTTTTCCCTTAGAGAACTACATTAGCATTGTGTTTTGTTAATTTTTTTTTCTTAAGATTAGTTTGAAGTGAGGAACAATAAAACTTGGAAATTAAATGTTTATTCTGCAGCCTAAGTGCAAACTGTTTGAAGTAGGGGATAATTTTAGCATAGTCCGAAATAAGCATCTGTTGTCTCAAGACATTGGTATCAGATGAGAACTGAAAATCCAATTTCAGTTCTCATTTTGTGTCTTTTGCCTTGTGTCAGTTTATAGGTCAGATTAGGATCACTCAGATATGACTTACAAAACCTGACAGTCACCCAACTGTATTTTTAACTCTATAGGTCCTTTTGCTTGTTTAGTAAACAGTGTCTCGTTCTGTTTTTTACATCTTCTTTTTAAGGTTTATTTTTCCTTCTGTTTCTTTTATTTGTTTCGTAGTCCACTTACATGTTGTACTGCTTTCTCATTTCTGCTTTTCATCTTCTGTTTTATTGACTTTTGCGGGTTTTAATGAAAACAATTTTAAGAATTTCTTCATTGCTGGTTGTTTAAATGAAATATCAATATCTGGCCTAACTTTCTAAATACTATTTTCTCCTTACAATACAGTACAGAAAAAAATACTGTAAGTCAGAAACTTTTAAAGTATTGTTCTTTTTACACGTTTTTTGCAGAGTGCTTGTGTGTTGAATTATACTTGAAAACTGTTCTCATGTGTCAGTATAATGCACGTTAGTATTTTAGAGACTGAATTTTCACTGATTATTATATTAATATCAAATGGAAATTCTTTCTATCAACTAAATTTTTGTTGCTGGTGTTAATTGTCATACTTAAAAAATATTACACATTCCTAGGATTTAGAAAGATTATTTTTACCTTTTTGATGTCATTTTGTTGGTGTGTATTTTATACACTGAATTTGCATAGCTATGAGTATCTTTGTGGTTCAGAGGAGAAGCTGTTAGTATGGATCTGTCAAATAATTGTTTTATTAATTTATGCTCGAGGAAAAACCAGAATAGCTGAATATGTAAATGAGCACCTTTGATGCTATAACTTGTCAAATAACCATTGATGCAGTATAGCTGAGCAAACTGTTTCAGTGTGTGCATATACAGTAGGTATTTCTCTCCAAATTATTATTTGCATTTGAAATATGAGTGTAGTGCAAATACATGAGAAGTATATAACAATTAATAATATTTTGTGCTTGATGTTTACATATTATGTGCTCTGTATTTTAATTCTGAATGTTATCTGCTTCTTTAATAATTTTGAATTAGTCTTCCAAATATATTGATTTAAAGGGATTCATTACTTAATTATTAAGGTTTGATAAGCATTTATATCCTTGAACCTGGTTGGGTTTGGTCAGTAGTTAGTTGGCATTTCTTGAGGTTGCCATTTTGATTCTATGACCTTCCACAGTCTTCCTTGATTTCATGTAGCAAATTGTTACCTTTATTATATTAATAAGTAAGTGAACAGCTGGCACGTTCTTCAAGGTTTTATTGTCCCCTCAGGGATTTCTTTCCATGATGACTTTCTTCTTCAACCAAAAGGACTTTGGATCCATCCTTTGACTTTGGATGGTTCCACAGACAAAAAAAAAGAAGCTTCTCAGACTCTTTGAAAGGTCTTTCTCAATTCCTTGCATTCTTTTGTTCTCCCATTTGTGAGTCGTTGCCAGCTTACTGTAATGCAGTTGGAATAAGATGAAAAAAAGTCTGTTTTGCACTCTCTTCTTTGACTGCTTGGCATTTTAAGTGTAGTATTAGGAACTGAGAGAAAGCAATACATTGATACATTAGAAATTAATAGAAAGTTTAGTGTTCATATCATAAATAGAAATGTGCTTGCACTATTAGTTTCTGTAAGCATGCTGTCCATGTTCTTCCACTGTTAAAATTATGACTTGTTGGGGTTTTCTTTTTCGTTCTTTTCCCATTGTAGCGATAAATGTCACTGTTTTAGAAAAGATGTAAAAATACTCTACCATATCATGAGGTTCATGGTATTTTGGAGGAGTGCAGTGTTGCAGGAGTGGTTCTGTGCTCTCAGGGAGTGGAGTGAGGTATATGGAGCAGTGTTTATGCAAAACAAACAGCTGTATTCTCAAAATGCACCTTTCTTGGTAATCTTATAAAAAATTAAGACCTTGTAGCATCATAATTTGAAGGCCAATTCTGCCTCAGAAAGAGGATATAGTTCCCACAAAACTCTTGTTGTGTCGCTGTTCTCTGGGACTCGTGTCCTGCCGCCCTCCTCGTGGAGGTGTTCCCAGAGCTTGAGGGTAGGAGAGGGAGGAGGCGAGGATGAGCCGTCCCTTTGCTCTTAGACCTCTGTTTTGTATCCTAGCTGGGAGTCAATGTCATTTTACAGCTGTATTTACCTCCCTGTCATCCTGCTCCTCTCTTCCTCCCCTCATGCTGCTTTGAAGGCAGCCCCTGGGGTCAGTGCCAGCCTGGCTTGTGCAGGAGCTGAGCCACTGCTCAGAGAGGGATCCTGGGAAGCAGTGCAGAAGCAGGAGCCAGGCAGACCTGTCAGTAGCTTTTTTTCCCCTCCCTGAGTGTTAATTGTGGTCACAAGAGTTAAGTGTTGCTGTAAAATTAACATCTTGGTATTATGTATTTATTTTCCACCATGTAGCTTCAATGTCAAGTTTACCCAGCAGACAAGTCAAAACAAGATAATTTTTTTCTAACTGCTGCTACAGCAAGTCTCAGCCTGGGATCTCAGAAAATCACAGTGTTCCTTCTAGTTAGCAGCTGATAGGAAACAATAAAGATTTAGGGTTCAGAATTTAATTGGCACTGATGCTGATGCAGGAAGAACAAACTGCACACGGTTTACTCTTCTGAAGCTTTATTGATTCTTTTTTAAAAGGAAGGCTCTGATGAAAGTAAAAAGAGGCGTTTAATTTGCAAGTATTTCTACACAGTTTTTATTCTGAAATGTGCTTTTCTATACTTCTCTATCCCTGCATGGTAAAAATGCCTTAAGATCTTCTGAATCAGAGACAGATACTGAAAAACAAAAGTGTAAGCTTGTAATTTCTACTGTTCATCTTGTTCATTTGAATGGAATTGCTGCTTTCTTACAGGTTGATTTTACATCTTTTCCAAGGCTAATGTCCCATGTGCATTTCTAAGCATTTTTAAGGTAATATGACATTAGCATATCCTCAAAATCTCCATCCCAGATTCTAGTCTTTCAGTGACCTATTTCCAAGGATTGGATCTGGAATATCAATCTCAAAGAGGTGGTGATATGAACAGGAGCTTCCTGTTTTACTGACATCGCCTGTATACCAAAATCTAGAAACAAGATCTCTTTTCATCACTTACACAACTGGACTTTTGAATTTCAGTGAGTAACTGAGGATTTTTCTTTAGGCATCGATTGATTCCAAGCTTTCAGAGTCTCCAACAAGGTCAAAGGTGTGTGGCAGAACTAACTGCAGATGTCTTTGAATGACTTCCTGCTCCCACAGCTTCCTTGCAAATCATGATAGAGTCCTTGGGTTATCATCACTGGCAAAGCCCACCACTTATATTTAGTAGCTGGTATCTCAGTCTCTCTCAATCCTTGCTTTTCAAAATGTTTTGAAAATTTTGGAAAGGAGTGACTTTTCCCTTCCAGTCTCAACTCTCCATTTTCTCCATAGCTTTGGTGACAGATTACAGACAATTCTCTTGATCTGGAATTACAATTTGAAATGCCTGTCATTGTGACACCATGACCAGCAGCTCTTAGCTTTTTGTTGGCTTTTTGCCATCCCGGCCATGTGTTTTCATGCTGCTTTTCAGGAATTTGTTTTCATAAGACATCTGGAGGCAAACCTTTTCTGGGTCTTCCAATCCATTGGACTTTAGTAATGGCCTCTTATTTCAAGGGAAGAGGATTTTACAGAAACTGTTTGAAACATCCAAAATGAATACAAGCTGATGATACTTATCTTTAAAACAGGGTGTCCAAAAGCCTTTATTTTTGCATCCATGTGGAGAGTTTTTATGTTACTGAGCTGGTTTTGCTGCTTAAGGAGGTCATTCTGTGCCAGATTCCTGTCTGTGTACATTGTAACTCAGCTTTTTTGGTTCTTATTGAGTCAGGACTGCTATTCATGCATGTGTTGCTTAAAAACACAAGGCTGCAGCATAAATTCACCAGATTTATTGTCATCAGTCATGCCTTCCATGTGACTGGATGGATACATAGCTTTCTGACCCTCTTCTGATGTTTGGTGGGTAAGTGACAGCTCGCTGGCCCAGGCAGGATCACAAACTCTTTATGAAATGTTTTTCAGCTGCTGTTGATAGTGTGTGTGCTCAAGCCTCACATACTCCAGTGTCATGGTTGTGATCATACTTTAATAAGTGATCAGACACCTGACTTGTCTCTTAGAAAGCATTCGGCCTGTCAGAAAAGGCTCATTCCCTTCTTATGCATCTGTGTGAGTGCTCATGGGTTCTGTGTCCCATTGATTTGGAACATTTCTGAGGAGAGACATGGGAGGATATCCTGAAAACTGTTCAGGTTGTGGTTACTCAAGGATGTTCTTTTAGTTCCAGATACAACAAAAAAAGGTGCTAATAAATCTATTGTAGTCTTTAAGTCTCTTTAGCCTGCCTGTTATATACATTGATCTGTTGGATGTGCCTCTAATTAATTTTCTTCTAAATATTATTGTGTAGATCATTAAATAAGTGATTATGATTTCACTGTCCTGTTTAAAACAATTTTAGGTCCAGGGCACACTCTCTGTGCAGTTGAGTGACCAGTGAAATATCTCAGTCCTTTCTTAAAGTTTCCAGCTTGTTACTGCTGGATTGTAACAGATTTGTCTTCCCCATCTCAAATCCATGGCCCCCTTGATGAATGTGGATACTTTCAGGGTTAGAGGATGCCTGCTCATCTCCATTAGGGGATGTTCATCCCAACAGGGTGAAGTAGTCCTGGAAACTCAACAAGATATACCTGAATGACCTGATTTTTGGTAGAAGTCTAGATCTTTGTCTCTTGTGGAAACTTACTTCCAAGGTATCTTGGATTGTTGTCTGGATATTAGTGCAGAGCTCTCAGATATCACTTAGTTACCCAATAAATCTGTCATCTCACCCTGTTACCCATTAGTAGAAACAAAGATGTTTGCTGGTTCAAGCAGCACTTCTCTGGTGCTGATAAATAACCGTCCTTCCTGGTCTGCTTCCTTTGTCGTTGTTGCAGTGACACAAAAAAATATCTTGGAGTATGTGAAAAATAAAGACTTGGTGTAACTCTCTTGTTGCTATAACAGAATAATAAAAAGACTGTGTGGGAGCAATTCATTACTCTTTTCCTTTCAAGCACTTAAAAGAAAAACAGAGCTGAAAATATTTCTTTGGGAGATACTGAAATACCTCATTAGTTCTTTCTTTTTATTGGCTATTGAGGTGACAATTCTGTAACAGGAATGAACGTGAGGATGAATTTTGCTTTGATTTATAGAAATGTGTTAATTTGAGCTGAACAGATCTTTTCAGATCTTAATATTTGTTATCTGTGAATCTTGTTTTGTAATACATAGTTTCTAGTTTTATTTTAGATAAAGGAATTCTGATGGAGACTGTTAATTCTGTGCAGTATTGGAGGTGTTTTGGGGGAAATGAGTAGCTGAGATTCGCTAATCTGTAATTTAGGTAATTTTTTTTCATTAAATGGGATAGTGTTCACTGCTTATTTAATAGTTATAGAATTGCATGTCAAGCTAAGACTGAAAAGCGCAGAGAAAATAATAGTTATGTTTAATTAATTAACCTTTATTCAAGTCTTTCCATTTCAGTGAGATGATAAGTTTGCACAATAGAATAGTGAACATGATCAGAATAGCTTTATATTAGCTCATTTTCTGAAGTGATCATTAAGTTTTCTGTTGTTGTTCTGCAGCAAGTGAATGGTGAGCTTTGTATACACTGGAGTCTACAGAAGAGGTAACTCCTGTAGTGTTTTGGTCAAACACTAATGAAATTGCAGTTAGTTGTATGTTCAAGAAATACTGACGACTCCATCATGAAACAGCTTTGTGTGTTTCTGGGTCACTCAAACCAGACTATTCATGAAGGTGGCTACTGTTGAAGATGCAGTGAATAAGCTCATTGCATTGGGAGAGACAGCTGTGCACTCCTTTAATGGAACAAGATAATGTAGTTTTCTTTTGGTATTTTGGAATTCTAAAGGAAAATGTGATTTCGATATTGTAGACTAGTTATGTTTTTAATTTAAGCAGTCCAGGTCTGGAAGCCAGTCCAGTTCAGGAAAAATGCCTGACCTAGAGGTTGCAGGACTGTGGTCTTAGGAGGACCTCTTTTCTTCATAAGTCTTGCTGTTTGTAAAGAAAACTTCTTCTTGGAGAGGCTTCCAGATAATTTTTGTCTCCAAATTGATCTGTCGAGTTCACAGTTACTGCTTATTTTCATTCTCCAGTAACACTTTCTCTTCATCTTCCCATGTCTGCACCTGTGTAGAAGTTAGACTTCAGGTTTTCTAGTGTTGCTCTTGGCTTACTGTGTTTATTTTCACTGTTCCTAGTATTTTTCTGTTATGTGATAACCTGACAACTTGAACCTTACTAATTTGCTTTTCCCATCAACTTTTTTGTATTCTACATGTAGTTATGACTCATGTATACTTGTTCAAGTACTGACTTGTTTGGGGAAAGACTTAAAGAAAGAGCCAGAGAGAATGAAGATTGGTTTTTTTTGGCCAGGTTGCAGCTGCTTTTTTCAACTTTATTCTATTTTTTGAGGAAATGTGTTTAAATATTTTTAAATATGCTAAAAGTAGTATTACTCATGAAACCAAAACAAATTTTTATGGGTTTTTTTGGTAGGCATAAAAATCTGTATTTGGATTGTACCTTTGCCTGACTCATTTTGTTAACTCAGCAGAATTTCACCTCTGCTTCACTCACAGTCTTAGTGTCTTTAACTTTTTAGAATCCTGGTGCAGATCGGTGTTCACCTTATTGTGGAAGAGGAAGGCAGGGGTATAGCTGAAAAATACTACATATGGCAATAATAATGATCCTTGTCCCTCATTCAGAAAACTCATTATATGTTTCCACCTGTACTGCCATTACTGTTAAACTGCAAACTGTGTCAGTAAAAAGAAATGAAAGAGGTAGAGGTCTTAATATTTTTGCATGGTTTTAGTTCCTATGTTAAAAAACAAAAGCAAGTCTAATACCTGATTTTTGGTCATCTTCGTGCTTTATTTTTTTTAAATTTGCTTGTTAGAAACCTGTTTCATACTGACTTTGAATACAAAGATCTAGCTTTTCTACCATGTAACAATAAACTTTTGAAAGCTTTAAAATTGCTTCCAATGGAACTCTGTTTGGGAAGCAAGTTCAGGGAAGCAGTGCTTTAAAGTAATATACTTTATAACTTTTATTCTATATCATATAGAGGAAAATATATAATTTTAAAGCATGTTAAATATGTTCTACATGAAAGATTTTTCTCTATCTTATTAAGTAAAGGAGGGGATTTTTTTGGGTGGAAGATTCCATAGTTAAAGATGTAAACCAGCAATTTCTTGCTTCTATAGCACAACATAGTTCAGAGCTGAGATTAGAGAAACCCTGTAGAGTGGCTAATACTTGAGGGCATCCCCAACTAGAAAAGTATGTGAATTTAGGCATGGGAGGAAGGAAGGATCTGCTTTAAATTTAGTGTAGGGTCACTGAGTCTTAATGATAGATTAAACAAGGGAGGTGGAATAATGAATAGGGGTATGCAATGTGTAGCACTAATACCAGAAGTCCATGGTTTTCACTGGTTATTTAATGTCTTTTCCCATATGTTTCTGAATAGAGCAGGTTATGGCAGGGATGAGCTAAGGAATAGTTTTGTTAGTGAATTGTTAAATAGACTGAATTCTCTTTATAAAAATGTATATGTATATAGGAGAGCTGCTTGTTAATAGTAAAATTGGGCACCTTACATGCATATACCTTAAAAGTAGCAATATTAGTAACTGTATTTGTAATTGATGTGTGTATGTTGATATTCTTAAAACACACTGCAAAGGTTTGTCTGCAATTCTTTTCCATTGTGAAACTAACAGCCATTACTTTGTTAAAGCAGAAATCAATTTGAAATTACTTCTGAATATTGTTGATATACAGAAAGACCTCAGAAGAAGTTTTGATTTGATAGACATGAAAATGAAATGGAGGAAGTACCCAGAAATGTTTTTGTTAGTAGAAATTTGACTGACAGCTCAATGAACATTGTTTTGTAGTTTAACTTGAATTCAGAATAACATGACTAGAATATCTATTCAAATGCAACCACATCAAAGAATTTATTAAATTCATAGTTAGAGTGACTGAGAAAAGATGTCACAGTTTACTTTAGAGTTGACTTCCTACAGAGCTTTCACATAAGAGTCTGCCAGCTACCTGATACCAACAACTGAAGTGAACCAAGCAAGTCAGCACTTGAGTTATTGATGGGTTTCTGGGTGACCCATCTGCTCTTTTTATGGTGATAATACCAGTGAGTCTTCAGGAAAAAATGCACTTTGCACATAATTTTTGCTTTGGGAAATTAATATAATGCACAAGACCTTTTATATCTGTGGCTCATCTTCCTTTTTAGATGCACCTTGTGTGCTGGCCCTAGGAATAAAAGGGCTGCAGAGCGAGTCTGCTCATCTCTTCACTAAGCAGCAGATTTGCTGTGGCTTTTAAGTATAAAAGTGGTGGGAAAAGAGAAGTAAAACGTTGAAGTTAGAGGTATTGGAGGATTTCTTTATGCAAAAGTACTTCACAGCTCTCTGCATGACTGTGGTACTTGGCTTCACAAAGTTAACAGAATGAACTAAGTTTCATACGATGTGTAAATTTGCAAATATTTTATAATTATTGACCATTTACAAAAATTTGAATAGATTTTATGTTGTCTCTAGGAGCAAGAAAATATGGTTTATTTTTAAAATAAACTCACAGAAGTTTATTTTATCGATTGTGTAGAGAACGAGTAAAAACACATGAGAAAATACCAATTTTGTGATGTTCTCCTTCTTAGACCAAAATTGATAGGCTTATCGCTTAAATTAAGGATTGCTGAAGCAAATGTGGTTTATGCATTTTTTAAGACCAAAATTGAATTAGTTTCTATTCTGAAATGTAGTTGGGTAGGAGTGGAGGAAGATACTGTTAGTCAGTGAAATGTGTTAAGGAGCATATTTCTTGGAGTCATAAGAATCTTGGAGATTTGGGGAGGGCAGTCGGATTTCTTCTCTCATTGAACCAAAGTGAAAAGGAACTTTTAAGTGTGAGTTTTTTGGTTGGGTTTTGGATTTTTTCCCCTTTTCCACCTATATGTATCTAAATGGTTATGTATCTAAATTTACTATGATTGAATGCAGTAAGAATTGGACTTCTAGCTTCCATTCTTCTCCCTGTTAGTTCCTAAAATGACCATTCGTTTTACCATTCATTGGTTTGAGTGATTACTTTTGAAACCCTTGAAAATTCCCAAGTAGGGAAGTGACCAAAGACCAATTTATGTATTTATCATGCTTGGGCTGTTGCAAACTAGTTACTTTTTAAATGAAGATAAGGGTGTTTGACTAGAAATTTGTTTGTCTAAACTTTTCTTTTGTTCAGAACATGACAGCTGTGAAAATGTAACAGATCTCCTTTCCACTGCAAGAGTCACACCGACTCTCTCTTTCATTTCCAGTGATGATTCAGGCCCTAGAAATAATCTTTAATGTCCTTATGAGTAGGAGCCTGACTTTATCCATGGGAGTCACTGTGCTATAAATGAATATATGCACAATTGATGTGGACAAGGTGGGACCAAGCCTGTGTAACAGGCATGGGGCTTTTTTCTTACTTCTGAGCCTTAGTTCATATTTTGCCATTACCCAGTAGTGACAGCAGCTTCTGATAAGTCTGAGACATGTTAGGATGGACAGAATGTGTATTTAATAGTTGAAATTGGGTTTTCATACCAATTTTGAATAGCTTGGATCAAAGTTAATGCTCTTGGCACATACTTAACTTCATGATCAGTTAGTATCAAGGTATTTGGCAATCTCTCGACATTTCAGGACATAAAATCAACTGGAATTGGGACCTTGGGGGTAAAAATATTAGAAACTGTAATTACCCTTCTTATTGCAACTGAATGTTTTACCAAAAGAGTAGGTGCCTGTTGGTGATCTGGTAATAGATGCCTGAGGAGCAGTTGCCTGTTGTCTTTCATAATGTGCAGAGAGGTCAGTTAAAAGTTTCCAGAGAGCAGTGCTGTGTCATTTAGGTAGTGATATTTTCTCAAATGACCATTCCTACTGAATGGAAAAACAAGCTAGGACTTCAAAATGTATCTTTTCTGTGTCAGTGCATGTCGAACAATCAAACAAGCAAACGAACAAACTTCGTGTACTATCAGCAGTTTTATTTTGTTAGTAGAAATGTTTAAGGCGTTTCCAAATAAATTTGTAAAATTGTTTTGGCAGTAAGTCTTTGTTGTTTGATCTCTTTTAACCCTAATCACATCTTCCTTTCAATCTCTAATGTCACAGCTAGCTCACAGTCTTAATTCTTTCATACTCCATTTCAACGTCATGCTTGTGTGCTGCTAAAATGATTTTTTAAAAAAATACTCATGTCTGTTGCCCCAATTTCTTAAGAATGTGTTTTCCCTTCTCCTTCTATAGGAATTTGTTTCTTCTTTTAACTTTCTATTAAAAAAATCAAAGGGTCATGCAGTTTAAAGTTCAGAGGGGATTATCACAATTAGGTCTCCTAGGCACTACAAGCAATGAATAATAATAATAGTGTGAGCTGAACCTTTGCACAGTGCAGGCCATATAGCAGCATCCAGGAACTTCAGCATCAGGTTTAGATGATTGTACCTTGCATTTAGCAATAATGCTGCTCCACAAGGATAGCTGACTTTAAGGATTTAAAGATGAGGTTTCTTTATTTTACAGAATTAAAACGTGCATGTATGCTGTCAGAAAACTGAGGCATTGAGAACTAAGCCCTCATTTTAAAGACAGCCAGACAGCTGTACATAGAATTTTAATATTGTGTATAATATAAAATTGTGAATGTACTTAACATTTGCCATGTGCTGCAGCCCATGAGAAGGCTGATCCAGGGCAGTGGCAAAAAGTAGTATCTGGTAGCTTGAAGAGAGCTCAGGTTAATTCTCAAAATTGTCTGGACAGGAAGTTGAGGTTGAAAAAATATCTTGCTAGGTGTTTGAGGAAACATCTCGTGCTTGGGGCATCCATCTTTTCAGATTTTGTTGTGGGTGTGTATATATATATATATACCCACACACACACACACACATTTATATGGATTGCATGAGGCAATCAGAAGTTCACACATCAGAAGATCCAGTAAATGGATAGTTGTAGCCTTGCTTTTATTTTCTGTTTCAAAATTTTCAAGTTTTAACCAAAAATATTCTAGTATTACCTAATGAACCATTTTATTGTAGATTGTAATGTTAAGATACACACTTGGCACAGATCCATTAAAAAAGGTCAAATTGCATCCAAGAAGGGTTGGTTTAAAAGAGGTTAAAAAATGAAATCAAATTAATGAAATAGGGGATAATGAAGTATGAATAATTGTGAAATCTATGAAAATAATTTATTCACAATGTTATTTCTATTGCTGAAAGGAAACTGCCAAACACTTCTTTGCAAAAATTTACAAAACATAATGAATCTTAGATGTCATTAGATAAAGAATTTTTAAATAACCTTGTGATTTCCCAACTGGATGAGCTTCTAGTAACTCCTAGTTGACAAAAATTTCTAAATCATTTGAATAAGTGTTACAGCTCAGAAATACAGTTGCTCAGTGAGGCTGTAAAGTGGGTAGGAGGTGTCATGGGAGGTGTGTCACAGCTGTAGAACAAGAGGACAGAGCACAGCCAGCTAGCTTAGAAAAAACAGTTTATTTTCTGAATTTAGGACATTTAAAGCTTGCCAGTAGTATTTCATGTAAGTTATTTGGTCTACCTGTAGTCATCAAGAATTTACATAAATGAAATCAAATTAATTGGCTTTTTTTTTGGATTTTGTTTGATGATACCTTACGATGGATTTAAATCTGGGGGAATGAGACTGTAAGTGCTTAGTTGGGGAGTAAAGAATCCATATGCCTTTCTGGAAGTGGTGCTGGTTCCTCATATTTGGTACCTTATTTTCCTAAATGAGATGTTTTTACTAAATTGCTTTGGTGAATCATCTCTCTGTTAAGGTTACTGTCTGCTTCCAGATTCTTTCTCCTGTAAATTTTCCTCCCTCTGCCATTTTAAATTACATAATAGCCAAGTAATACATTAACTTTGCATTTACTTATCCAGCCTCTTAATCTGTCAAGGTAGTTATCAGTTTCTCCTCACCTCATCTCTCAAACTGAATGTAGTGTTTACATTAAAATATTCATTTAATCCCTCGATACATGAAGTTCTTACTCCACCTTTCCAACCATGAGAGGCAAAATTCACGTACTTCGATCTCTCTTCTAAAAACTGAAATGAAAGAATTGGAAACATCAGAATATACGTTTGCTCCGTGTTTAATATGATATAATCTTCTTGGTTTGAACTCTTATCAGCAAAATGTCAGCAAAAGATTGCACATTATTTTCCAGATCTAAGTTAATTTGAACAATTTCACCGAGCTTTATAATGAAGATATTGGCAGAGTATTTATTGAGTGCTACAGTACAATGCAACACATTTTTGGCATAGTTTAAACTGGGTTTGTTTGGGTTCAAACACTGTTCCGTGCACTTTAAAGTAGGATGCGTTAGTGGCATTTCTGTACATAAAATGTGTTTAATTGTAGAAAAATGGTACAGGAAAACCTGGCATAAAATTTTCTATTGGTTTTGTGCGTGTGTGTTGTAACTCACTGATGAATTTTGCTTTGTATGTGGCTGAAGTACAATGGACATTCAGGTTGTCTTAGGGCCCTTTGGGAAGGCCTGAAATTGCATATTGTTTTTAATTTGAAAGTGAAACAGTTCTAATGAGAGGGAAGAGAATACTGCTTTCATGAGTTATGCACGTTTTGGTGCTTTTATTTGTTTCAGTTTTATTTGTCATAGTAGAATAAGCAAGTTATGTATTTTGGACATTGAATTGAAATCAATTATATTAGAATAGAATGCATTCCTGTTGTGCATTAAACAAGAAACAAGGTTTCAAAGCTTTAGCCTACTAAACAGGAAAACTTAATAAATGCAGACCTGAATGTTTTCAGAGTTATTAAAAGCAAAAATGGTAATTTAAAGGAAGAGATATGAAATAAAAAATTAATTAGAAAATGAAGTTTTGTAAAACACACAGTGGAGTTCCCGTGCATTTTATAGAAGTGCTGAATCACGACTGACTTTTGGCTGATAGGCTTGGACAGGTGAGGTTTTCTTTTGCATTCAATATAGATTTTAAATATTTACGTTGGAAGTGTATTTTTTCCTTTAGATTACAACAGAGTGAGTTGAGTATGTGTGAATGTAAATAGCATAGTGAGTCTTCCTTAGAGAGTTTCAGGGGTAAAAATTTGTGAGAAGCAGATGCTGTTATTTAAAAATAGCCCAATTCTGACATCTTAATTCATTAATTGGAATCATTCTGTGATTTAAACTTCAGTCTGCTGCTACAAGAAGAGGCAGGTTATAATTTGATGTCTTTAGAATTGCACTATTATTTCTAATGTAAAAGTTACAGTAAAATTAAAATTTGATGATTTAAAGAGCCTTTGTTTTTTATGCTTTAGTATAGTTTATTATGTTATGTATTGGAAAGACAAGAATGCAGACAAAATTGCAAGTGGAGCAGATTTATAACCTTTCCCTTAAATGAGTCTTGGGTAAAGTAACCTGAGAGTTCTGGTTGGGGTGTTAATGTTAGTGGTGGTTCACACAGTGCACTACTTTACTGTATATGAATATATCCTATCTGTGGGTAGCTGGCTAAAAATTACTTTTAAAGTTAAGAAATTCAGAAATTCTTTCCCTCTAATTTTGCATCTCTATATTTTTAATAATTCTTGTTAGTCCACAGTTAACTGAAATCACCCTTTTATCTAACCAATCTTTTGTTCATAGCTGTTGATAACATCGTTATCTTTTCAAATTCACCATTTCATCACCTTTGGTGCTTCTCTGTGCTTAGAAACTTGGTTGATTCTGCCCCTGCTTCCCATCTATTCCTGCCAGATTCCCAGTGCTCTTTGCTATCTGTTGGAATTTTGCCTGGCAGAGATGTTAAATGCTTTCATCTATAATCTCTAAGCCTATCGCTTTAGCTGGGTTTGTCTCCTTTCTTTCCATCTTTCTTCACCAAAATGCTTCTGCTTGCTTTGGAGTTCTTCCTGACACTGCCCCGCCCATATTGTTGCTGTCTCCTAAAAATTTTGGTTACTTGTCTTGGCTTCTTCCCTGTTACAATGTCAAAGTCAAGATTTCCACTGTACCATCAGTGCCCCATGCAACCTTGGACTGTCTGCATCTGATCTCATTTCCCTGCGTCCCCCAACTCACATTCCACATTCCTCACAGTCCTCTGACTTTATTGCTCCTTTTGTCTGCCTTTCATGCACTCATTTTTGCACTGTCTTTCATGCTGCCTATGTGCCTGGAACAGTCTTTAGCATCTCAGCCAATTTACAGCTTTGCATAAATTATATTTAATAATAAGACTAACAAAAGTTCATTATGTACATTATTTCACTTAACTTTGTACCTGCATAAGCGGAAAACAGCCTGAGGGAAACTACTGTTAAACTTTGTTGTGATTTGTTGTGATTCAAAGATACAGATTCAAGCATGACAGTTCTTTGATAATTCAGCATAAATTTAATTTTTTTAATCATTTAGTAAGTGTTAGATTTTTGGTTTTTGACAGGTTTCAGATTTTTCTCATTCAGAGATGAGAAAATAGCTACTTATTCCTGCTAAGTGCAATCACCACAAGGTTGTTGTCATCACATTACCTGGTACAGACTTCTTTGCCCTGTGGTATATTTTACTTCACTTTATCCTTACTAATATGAATGTGGAAGGACTTAGTGTTGGTTTAGCTTCATATGTGCAAACAAAGTGTATCTTTTGTGTTTAACCTTACTTTTAAAGCAATATATTAATCTGTTTAAAGAAACCAGTGAAAGATGGGAAGGTAACATTCTGCCTCTATCTGGGAAGTTTTCTGAATGTGTTGGCTACTTTGACATATGGGTTTTCTTAAAATATTAAAAGTTGTTTAATATTTTAACTCCCTTTTAAAACCAGTGAAAATGAGCTGAAGGTAAAACTTCATGTGGTTTTCCAGCATTGATGTATAGCTGCAAGGCAGGGGATTCTGCAGGAATTATACATAATTTTCCAAGTAAGACTGCATCTGAAATATATGGGCTATTTTTCTTTTTTGTTTAAATGATTGTATTGATACTGTTTACAGCTGAGTAGTGAAACCAAATAGATGTGCCTTTAATTTGTTTTTAAATGATCTCTTATATTCTGGAGATGATAATCTGAAGGGTGGCTGCCATAGTAATGTGCCAGTCACCATGGCATTTGAACATTATGAAAAGACATTCTGAGCTGCACAAAGACAATGCCACCAATTCGTATTTCAAACTGATCAAAAGTGGGGGACCAAAAAGTTTGCCAATAAATGTAGCTCAGTGGATGGCACTGCAATTTAGAGTTTGCTTTACACAATAAAGATTTTGGTCCTCCTCTCAATGCCAAGTGAATTTATAAGTAAAATCCTTAACACAGACTTTGTCAATTTACTGTGCTAACTTTTTTCAGTTGTGTGAAGAGTGTGGCTGTAGATTTTTATGGGCCCAGTGAAGGAGCAGTTTATGGTTGTGCTTTATATGAATCTTTAGAACTTTTTCCTCCTCGTGGAGTTTTTCACTTTAAACTGAAATTCAGTCAGTTAATGAAGAAAAGGGGTTTTCTATACTCAACTGGTAAATATTCTAATCTCTAAAACATTTTATAGTCTGCTTTTGTAATAGTGCTCTAATTATCAAAGAAACCAAAAATCAAATCACTATTTAAAAGCAAGCTTATTTTATCTTAAATAATTGATTGTGGCTTGTTGTTTGGAAGAGGACTACTTTGGCATGAATTCCAAATCCAGTTATGATCTTAACTGCAAGCAGTTTGTTTAATCAAACATTACTCTAATCAGTCTTACATGGTCCCCTACCCAGCCAGGCCTGCCTATAACAACTGATTTATTCTGCGACGAGTTGCTCAACAGATGTCATTCTGGTAGAATAATGCAGCAGAATACTTGTGCGTTGGCTAAAATTACTTCAACTTTGATCACTTTTGTCCAGCACATCAGTCTGGCATTGTGCTTTATACCAACATAACACTTTAGCCCGAGCATGCCTTTCAAGCTTAGAATAGCAGAGGAATGTTATTGAATTCAGTGCAGTTACAGATGAGTTAATGAAAGAAGGGAAATACTGTTTTTTTCATAATGCCTTTCTGTTGTACTTTGGAATTAAAAGGGAATTTGAGGAATGTGACTTCCGAGTTATTTATTTTTACTTCTGAAGGCTTTTTGAAAACAATATTATGTAGTCCTATTGATCCCCTGTTTCTGTAAATAAGTTTCACTTGTTATTTAAAAATAGCGCACTTTAGAGTTTTATATTGTGAAAATAATATTATTTGTGGTGTGTTACTGGAAAATAAATATTTCACAGGGACAGTTTATCCTGGTTTTTAATGCCAGAAAACTAAACCAGCAAGAACTGTGTTCTCGTGATCACACACAGATCAGGATTGTTACATTTTGGGCTGTTGTGGGGTCAGTATGAAGCAACATTTCTTTACAAAGCCTTCAAGGATACCATGAGGGAGCACTAAAATGAAGTCCACTTGAATTGCTAGTAGATACTTCAGTATTCTATGTCTTAAAAACCCAATGTTCTTATTTCAATTTTTTTAGTTAAAATATAGTTGTAATTTTTTTTTTCAAATCGAAGCATAGTTACCAGGTCAGTCTCCCTGCAAAAACTCCTGAACAAAACTAATATTAACCTAAAGGTTATCATGTGTACATGTAATTTACCAGTTTTAGGAAAAAATTGAGAGATATCGTAATGATTCTAAAACATGCAGTGAATGCAAAGCTGAGCTGAAAATCCAAACTCAGCTCATTATGATACTGAAATGTCCAGATAAGAAACCCACATGGCCTAACTCTCATTCTTTAGTGAGATACAGACTCAAGAGTTGGAAGTATTGTGTCTTACTCTTGGAGAATAAGTTGAAGCTTTTCTTTCCCACTCACCTTTGCAGAATATTTATGTTCATAAAGCTTTAAACTGATACTGTTGAAATTATTATCTGCATAGCTTATATATTAAATCTATCCAGAAATGTGGCACAGTGCTTCACAGTTTTTCCTAAGGGGCACTTTATTAGCATGAAATAACTGCTAGTACTAAAAATAATGAGAAAGAGCAACAGTAACTGAATGGAAGATCTGAAAATACACTAAGAGCCCTGTACTTTGTGTTGGATCTCAATATGCCCTGAATTTTCTCGGTTGTGGGTATTTGTTGGCAACCTCGTGGCTGTGCCATGAAGAATCTTTTGAAGAATGTTGCCCAAATCAACATTTGTGAGGAAAACTATGTGTAGAAATCCCTGCCTTGTCCCTCACCCTCCTTAGATTATATTACAGTGATTAGAACAATTATTTCACTGCTTAATGTCTGCACATGTATTCTTCATCCATTTATTGTGGTGCAGAATTTAAAAGAAGGGATCCATGGAGCATCTGTCTCTAAAAATGATCCAGGGAAAGAGTTTTCATGCTATTTCATTATGCAAAAATATTTTTAGATGAATGTCTATTGCCAGATGTTTCATATACATCCTGTACTAAAAATAAATGACAAATATTATAGGGAGCATATGTACATTCCATATATTTATATTACTTTACCATGGAGTCAAACTTCAGCTGTGCTTCAGTGCTGAAGAAATGTCCAGTACTGATTAATAGGTAGGATCAAATGGTATAAAATGTCACTTTTATTGTATTATCTTCCTAAGAATGGTAGTTTAGAATTGTCCTTCATTCATTTCTGGAATATGAAACCTTTATCTATACGGATTATGTTAGCATTTACCATTTTGGCAAATTTCAGCTTGCTTTCTGATTTTTGCAAACTGTTTTCTGTTCAGATCAAGTTGTTGACTCAGGGTAAGACTGGACTACAGGCAAGCTGCTAGCTCAAAGACCTTTTGCATTTTGTTAATAAATATTTGAAATGTGTTGTCTTAATTGAAAATGTGCTTATTAATCAATATTTTCAGGTTTAATACACTAATTTTTATTTTTGGATCCCATTTAAGAAACTTATGCAAAACTGGCTGTATTTCTTATTTGATTAGGTTTTCACCCAATATTTTCAGGTGAAAATTAACTAGCAAAACTTGCAGCAGAATTTTTATTATTACCTTCTGTTTCCCTCAACTTTTTTTTCATTGCTTTGTAATACTTTTTTACTTGGAAATTTTCCATTATGAATGTTTTTTGCACTTTTATAATGCTGAAGTAATAATGAATAATTTTGAATGGTAAGTTGTAGATTTTAATTCTTTTTCTTTAACACAGTTTCTTCAGTTGCGTTTTGCTGACCACATCTGAATCTTAAGAGCATTGAAAGAACCCGTTTTACAATAACCAAAAAAGATAAAAAACTTGGGGCTGTGATGAAAACAATGCAGTTTGGCTGCCTTTTTTAGAGCAAGTTCTGATTTATTTTTATTTTTTTTCCAGGTAAAGAGGAATGTGTATGACCTGACCAGTATCCCTGTCCGTCACCAGTTGTGGGAAGGTTGGCCGCCTTCTGCCACAGATGACTCGGTGAGTTCCTTTGCTTCTCATGGCATTCCTTCCTACAAATGGCTGGTTTTACGTGGATTTTTGATTGGAATCACTCAGTAGCATTTACTGTCTCATATGTAGTACCTTAACATTACACACACTTCAGAGTTTTGTCCTGGAAGATACAAATGCTCAAGATTTGGATGACAGAAGCACGTGGAAATGATTCCTGTGTACCCGATTCAGTGCATGCTTTAGACAAGAAGGAGACATGTTCTAGACTGAAGCAAAGCTGTGCAGAATTTTGGAAGTTGAAGTCTATTGAGTGATTGAATTTCAGGAAAAAAGCCCTGATTTTTATGTATGCTCTGAGTATACAGAGCATACATAGATATTTTCCACCCACAGTGCATTAGCTCACCCAGTTCATGCTTAAGCCTCTGCCTGGCTTCAGAGCAGGAGGTGTTCCTGCTGAAATCAGTGAGGAGTCACCACAGGTGACAGAACCCACTGACTGAGAATTGCCCACAAATTCATGAAATTGTGGGACTTACCCAGTTAAGCAGTATCCCATTAAATATCAGATTTGCTTCCTTGCATGGTCATCTTTACAGTGTGTTTTACAGCATGTCTTTCACTTCTGTTCAGATAATTTTCTTCTGCTAGTGTGTTCCCAATGCCAGCTAGTGAGGTCTGCATATAGGTTATTCTTTAGAAAAACCCCACACCAATCCACTAAAAAAATGCCTTAAAGGCTGAAATAATTATGTAGTTACGTTGTATGTAGGTTCTGTGACCGGAGAAAAATGTAGAAAAATTAAGTCTTTAATTGAACCTAGAGTGTTCCATAAAGTGAAAATGGATTTGGAGTTTACTTTCTTACATATTGCCATTATCTGCCATGCATTACTTTCCTGTCCATTTCTACACTCATCTTGTAAAGGGAGAATTGCTGTTTGAATATGACTGCTCCTTTTTTTTTGCTCTGGGTAAAGGATTTATGCCAATTAAAAAAAAAAGGCAAAAGCTGTCTGAATTTCTAATGTACTTGTAAAATGTATCTGTGGTGGTGTTTGCAGAAACAGTATTTAAGTCTGAGAAAGGTGGGTAAATCTCTGTCCATGTATTCAAGGGCATATCTGAGCCGATAGGTGTAAGGTCTGAAGTAACAGCATGGTGTCATGTGGTAATCACAGTCTTTGAAATGTGGATCCATTTTAACATTTTATTACTTTACATTAGCCCAAAAAAGAATTGGAAACTCAACCCTTCTAATCTGTTTTCCCACAGCTGTTAGGTTTTCACGTATTTTTTCCCCCCTCCTTTTCTTTTGACTAGGATACCTCACATATGTAAAACACATGAATCTGCTTTAAGTCTGTTTTTACAAGTGACATTGTTGCAGGTGAATTTTTCCCCTTTTCATCTTTAATGAAATTGGTGAATGTTGAGTCATCTGCTCTGAAGCAGAGGAGTCCTCAAAGCTCACTGCTCGAGTCTGGTGGAGCTGGAACTTGTCAGCTGTGTAAACAGATTTGAATGTGTTGCCAACAAAAATATAATTAATTTCTGTCTAAAATTAGAGGCCACAGCTTACTATTTATAAAGATTTAATGATAGCAATGACTAGCTATGGTTCTGTGATCTGAACTTTTTTATTCCAAATTAGAAATGCTCGGTAATAATTACTTTAGTAATTAATGATCATCTCTTGAGTTCAGTGGCAAATTTTTAAGATCACTTTTTCCATCGTGAGTTTTTAATTTGCTGTCTTGTAGGGTACCCCATTGCAATTAAGGAGTTAAAGAAAGACTTGATTAAAATACTTTTTCATTTGCATGTTATGCAGCATAAGAAATACTTTGTAATACCACAGGAGGTTTTTTCAGTGCAGTTCTCGTTAACCTTTGGCTTAGCAAACAGGACAACTAAATAGACTTGGCATAATTGGATTCCTGTATCATCTTGAGTCTCTTATGAACCTGCCAGACTACAGTCTTCTGACATTATCAGGAAGTTTAGTGGAGTCAATAGTAATTTAAAACATTGTTGCTTCGTCTCCCTTCAGAGTTAAGATATGTTCTCTGCTTGTACTATCTGATGGAATATGGGATACTGTATGAATTGTCAATAACTCTTTCAGATCCTTTTGCACACTTTCACCAGGGAAATGGGTATCAAAACCTCCCCATGCAGGAGAATGTTTTCATGCTGTGACAGTTTGATTGTGGGAAACAAGGCATACACAGGCCGTGCAAATCTCGTTTCACCGTTCGGCAAGGACAAGTTTTAGCTTTTATTGTGCCTGAATAACTTTAATGCCACAAATTATATCTGTTCTGCTCATTAAAGTTCAAAGTAAATGTATGAGTTTTAACTCATTCTTTTTTTTAA